>PVKY010008259.1:0-14258 GCA_004027775.1 Bradypus variegatus
TAGAGTGGGGTCCAGAAATTTTTAAGGCCCTCAGGTGGTACCAATGCAGGTGGTTTGCAGACCACACTTTGGGAAATAGTCAGAAATGCAACTTATCTTCAGGAAACATTAAGTAAAAAATACAACCGTTATCTGCTGTCAGAATATTGGTGGTGGTGGTGGCTGAGAGGTACACAATAGTCAGCTGGTTTTTATTCTAATACCCACTTTATCTGTAGAATCTGCTTTCCCAGAAAGGAAGTGTGTGAGGAGTCTTCATCCTCTAGGACAGAGATGGTGAGTGTGGGAGTCAGCACAGAACTCTATTATACCAGGTGAGTTTGAAAATCAGGCTGGGAGTGTGGGATGAGTTGGTTTCTGCTTTGATGCCGCTAATCACAATTCATGTGGACTTTCTTTAGGTGGGAGGTAGAGACTGATGAGGTTGTCCTGCAACGGCGGCAAAAACAAATAGATTATGGCAAGCGCACACCTGGCTATCAGTGCTTCCTGCAGAAGGTCCCCAAGTGAGTGTACCTGTAGTGTAGTGACAACAATGGTGTCAACCAAGTTGCTTTGGTTTAGTGTCATGTGATGGAAAGATACTAAAATCTGAATACTCTTACAAAGTTGCAGCATTATTAAAACCAAGTCTTCCGCAGTCTAGCCCTAAAGATCAGTTTCTAAGATTTTTTTTAATGGAACAAGTCATACTCAGCCCATAAGACTTTTTTAAGCTTTACCTGTGTTTCCTAATGAGATAGTTTTCCTTCCAACCATTTTTACCATCCCCTTATGCCTCCAGCTGACCTGGCTAATTGCAACATATTTGCCTAATTACATGTAAATTTACATGTATACATACAAAGTAAATGTATGAAAAGTTTGAATTTATTTTAAAGGGAAGCCAAATACTGTCTTTTATGTCTATTTTGGCTTCTAAGGGAGCTGGAACTATCTAATTTACCCTTTCCCAAAGGTAGGAAGTTTGATGTTTAATCTGATTTGAGGATTTACTTTTCCTGTTGAATTGAGGGCTGTTTTAGTTTGCCATGTTGCTATGACAAATACCACACAATGGGTTGGTACAATCGCAATTTATTGGTTCACAGTTTTGAGGCTGGAAGAAGTCCAAAATCAAGATATTAGCAAGGCTTGCTTTCTCCCAGGGGTCTGTAGCATCTTGTGCTGCCTGCTAGCAATACTTGGAGTTCCTTGGCTTGTATAGCTGCCTCTGGTCACATTGCAGTATCTTCTCTTTTCTGGTTTTTCTGACTTCAGAGTCCTCTTTGTAAGGCCTCCAATAATCCAGATTAAGACCCACCTTCATTCAGTTGGGCCAAACCTTAACTAAATTAACATTTTCAAGAAGTCCTATTTACAATGGGTACACACCCAGGAGTGCAGATTAAGATTAAGAACTTGCTTTTCCTGGGGTACATAACTCAATCTACCACAAGGGCATTGATCCTATGCCATTCTCAGGAATCTCTAACAAAGTTCCTGATTCACTATGATACAGTGAGTTGAGCCACCTGTTACATGGGGCCCCCTTTCATCTTGACCTCAGTCTGACCCACATTTGTCATTGCCAGGGCCCAGCGACAGTCAGGGATTCACCCTCAAACTCCAAACAAGAACAGGAGGTACAGCCGTCGCTCCTGGGATGCCCAGATCAGGCAGTGGAGAAGAGCCCTGCATTCCTGGGACCCTCCCCAGCCAGCCTCTGCAGGGCAGGGGTGCTAAGGGGTGTGTTTGCTATTTCTAGTTTCTTCTGTGGGTGGTGGGCTGAGTCCTACAACTCCCCACAGAGGTTTAGCTTTCACCAGCTGAAAAGGGAATGTTGGTATGAGGTCCGTGTTCCTTTGACTCTGCTGCCTTCCTAGGCAGGGAATGGAGAGTCTCTTAGAGCCAATGGATTCCACCCCTTTGGATGACCTCCTGGATGACTGGCTTTCAGGCCCTGGAACCCTCAGAGGATCTGGATGGAGACCAGAAGGGAGACCAGGTAGTATCCTCTGCTGAAATCCATTGGAGCAGGGTCAAAGATAGGGTCTCGCCCATGAACACACAATTAAGACAGGGTTCAAGATAGTAGCCCAAGAACAAAAGAAGGGAAAGGAAGCAGCAGGAAAATAAAATAGCAGAGCATGAGTCAAATACTTAAGAACTAGAGTAGAATAAGGAGATTTAATTAGGGTGGGGGTAGGCCTTTAAGTTGCACTGGGGAGGGCTATTTTACACTTGATGAGAGCTGGTATAACCTTCCTTTGAAATGAGGTGTGAAACTTGACTTGTGTTTTTTTTTTCTTAAGTTTCTCAATTTCTTTAAATGTTTTGCAAGTGAGCCATTGCTAACTTAACTTCTTTTACTCAATCATTTAATATTTGTAAGCATGGGTGACAATAAAAAAGAAGATAGCCTAGTGGTAAAGAGCAAGGGCTTTAAGATCTCAGGGGTTTTTTGTTTTGTTTTGTTTTGTTTTGTTTTATAGCTTAAGGTACATTTTTTTTAACTGCTAATTTTATTGAGATGCATTCACATGTCATATAATCCATCCAAAGTGTACAGTGTTTCACAGTATCATCACCTAGTAGTGAAATCATCATGATAATCAATTTTAGAACATTTTCATTACCCTAAAAAGAAAAATAACATAGACATAAAAAAGAAAACCCCAAACACCTCATACCTCTTACCCCCCCCCCCGCACTGTTGACTCCTGGTGTTGGTGTAGTACATTTGTTACTGTTGATGAAAGACTATTAAGATATTATTGTTAACTATAGTCCATAGTTTGTAATAGGTACTTTTTCCCCATATGCCACTCTATTATTAACTCTTTTTACAACTGATTAAAAATCCATTTTTAATACTACCTTTGCCCATCACTTGGGCAGTCACTTATCCTTTGGGCTTTTTCATCTGTCAAACAAGGGTTGTTTTTGTTTTATTTTGTTTGTTTTTTGGTGATTGTAAGCAAAAGTGAGAATGCTTATTTCAAGCATCTAGCACAACACCTGAAACATAAATGTGCTACACAGCAGTTGTAAATCATGTCTTCTATATGTCATGGTTCCTCCTCTGCTCCTCTTCTTTCCCCAAGGGGAAATGTGCGGTACAAGGTAAATCTCCCCCCACCCCTATCTTCTTGATAAGTATACCTCACTTTTCCTCTCCTCTTCTTTTTCAGTTTGTGGACTTGTTGACTCCTGCATCCTCCCTTCCCTGGCTCAGTGAGGAAGATCCCCACCACCAGCTCTACTTCAAGCTGATCACAGCTATTTACCTGTCCCAAATCTGAGTGTGACACAAAATATTTAGAGAAAACAGACGTCTTTCAGGGACTTGTTGCTAAGTGTAATAGTGAAAATTACTTGCATTTCCATTACTTTCCAATCAATTAAAAAAGAAATCTGAAATTCTGCCCTACAAAGAGATCACAGCAGGAAGCCATTGTTTAAGACCTTTCCTTTTTCCTTCTTTTTGCCTATCTCTCTGAATCATGTTTAATGCTAGCTAAGACTCAAATTTACACCAGAACCACAAATCAACCAGCTGTTCCCCAACTTCTTCATTCTACATTCAGTCTTTTTAAAAAGGATTTGAACTTTGGCTGAGGTGGGAGGTGGTAGTGATGGTGGTGGTGATGGTGGTGGTGATATTTAAAAAGGTGGTTTCCTCTTCCTGAGGAGGAAATACAGCCAGACAACATCTTTTCCTCATTTCCCTGTTTTCTCTCCCCTGTGTCTTAACGAAAGTGGTCCAGCTGTAACCATCATACCCCTCCCTCATACCCCCGCCCCCGCAAGTAACTGAACCGCCTATGATGTCATAATCACAACCCCATTACCTCATCCTGTTGGGGGGGGTTGCGAACAGGGAAGAGAAGGAGTGAACAACCCAGGGCCCTCCTCAGCTTTACAAAGTATTTTGGGTGAAAGCTAATTACAGACCAAATGGGCACCGCCCCGCAACGGTTGTAAGTCCTGGGTTTATAAGGTTCGAGCCGATCCCGCAGCTGGAAAGGGGGCTCCAGGGAACCAGAGCAGGCCCTGATCGGCCGTTGGACTACACTTCCCAATAGCCTTCACGCCGCGGACGAGTCCTCTGCTGGGGGAAGGGGGATTCCTTCAGAGAGGCGGCCGTGGAGGGCGGGGCAGGAGAAGAGGTGAGAGGAGCCTTGGCTAACACTGTTATGCCGCCTGAACAGAGTGGGAGTCTGCACTTGGGCCGATGGAGGAATAGGGGGCGAAGGCGACTGCTTTGTTTACCTTCGCCCGACACTGCCTCCCCCGCGGGTTTCAAGATATGCCTCCAACTGGATCCATCCACTTTCTGCGGTATTTTGGGGGTTGACTCGATGGGGAGTCAACCACCACCACACCTAAATCATAGCGCCAGGCTCGTTCCAGACTGAGCTAACCGAAAAGAACTGTGAGAGAGAAACAACGAGGGGCTCGGGGCCCCGCGGACCCTTCAGAGGGATTCTGTGAACCACTGCGATCTCCCCACTCTCCTCAGGGGCCGGATGGTTCGTGCCGGTGCCTTTTAAGGGCACCGTGGGGTGAACGGAGCGCTCAGTGCTGCTCCGGCCGCGGCCCTGAGAGCTGGAGGAGCCGCGGTAGGTGGCTGAGGGCAGGTGGCGCTGGGGCCTCGGGGCGGGCACCTCGGCCATCCCTCCCTCCTCTCTCTCCCCTCCCCCAGCCCGCCTGCTCGCGCGGCTGGGCCTCTCAGGCCGCTCCGCGGGGAGAGCACGGGACCCGGTGGGGGTGGGGGGAGTGTGCTAAGTCCTAGACCCTTTCCATTCCCTGCGTCCCGAGTTCGTTTCCCACGGCCAAATGATGGAAGCTGGGTGGGAAGAAGCCATCGCTGCCCCCCCCCACCCCGGCTTAGCGAGCCCTGACGCCCCTCGCGCCAAGGGCCAGGGAATGCCCCATGCCCCACCCCGAGGAGACAGGCAGGCAGCAGAGGGAGAGGTTGGAGATTGGAGGGGGCCTAGCCTTTTGCTTTTTCATCGGGGGGAGCGGGGAGGGGTGTTCCCCACTTGTCACCCCCATCCCCACCAGAACCATATGGAGAAAGAGCATTCAGTTCCCCACTTTCCTGTGCCTGCACGTTCCTGACTCCCTCATGTTTTCCTTCCGTCTCCCCAAGAGGTGTGGGGCCGGGACCTGGAGGCAATGTCCCTAGGGGATTTGTGACTCTCCCCCGCCCCCCGTCCCTCGCTTGACTTGATCCTGGGTTCTCCAGGTTTCAGCACAACCTCAGCATCCCTGAGATCCTAGTGTCAGGGGTTATTCCCATCCAGTGGGAGTTGGGGTGGGGGTTCTTTGCTCTTTTAATTAGGGGGCTGGTGGAGGAGGGATAGCCTGGGCTGAGAGTTGGGCCTGGTGGGGTTATGGGGAGGGCCTAGCGGCCTGCTGCTCTGTGAAGGCTTGAGCGCGGTGCTGGTTGTTAAGCTGAGAAGTTTTCACTTGTTCTGTGAACGTTCAGGGCTGTCTCTACCCCTCAAACAGACAAAATGGAAGGGGAAGGAAGGCGGCAAGGGAGGTCTTCTTACACTTTTTTCAATGCCTGCTTGAGAAAGAGGAGGCCCCTCGCGGAGCTGGTTTGCCTTCTTTTGTGTCCTGGTTTGATTCCTTATGGCTTCCGTTCTGTTCCCCCTCTCAGCCTGGCCTGTTTTAGGAAACTCAGGCTAAGAGTATCAGTTGCATAGTGGTGGTTGCATTGTTCCAATTACCGCCGTGTGTGGCCACATCCCAACAATTAAAATTCAGAAAAACACAAAATCACCCTCTTCACTTGAGCCCAGAGAGGTCTGGGAGTTTGCTTTCTGGCCAAATGCCTCATGAAAAGCTTGAAAGAGTGTGCCTCACTCTCTGCTCGTCATGGCTGGTCAGCCCGAGGCCTGAGGCCTCTGGGGTAAAAGCCTGCAGTTAGGTTCCCTCTCTGCTTGATTTTTGAGGACAGAGTTAAGAAACCAAGAGCAGAAGTGTTAATAGCCGTAGCTTCTACCGCAAGAACATAGGGGAAGCAGCTGAAGGGAGCTCACAGGAAGCTGGGACTTTGTTCAGGGTGGTAATAGTTATGCATGAAAACGATAATTATGATGATTGACTTTTCAAGCACCTTTCTTCCAAATAATTCCAAGTACACCTAAGTGTGTTCCTTTGCTCTTCTTTGTGGCCTCTCTCTGAGGTGGGAATGGGATAGAGATGATTCCCTCTTTTCTTAAAAAATTAGAGCATGAACTGCCCCTAGGGTTACAGAAGGAAGAACCCTCTTGGGCTTCTGTTGGTACCAGGTGAGCAAGGATGGCATCCAGCCAGAGTCAGACCCTGTTGCCTTCTTTATCTTAATGATATCATCGCTTCTGACATCCCAAGGCTTTGCAGAGCAACAAACAGGAGTGAGAAATGGTAGCCTTTATGGACCCTGACTTGTACAGACCAGATGGCATACTTTTGTACATTTTGCACATTTCATGTTATGTCATTCCTGGGACAGGCTCAGATTATTCTGCCCCTTTTACATATGAGTAAACTGAAGCCAAGGAAGGTTAAATGGTTTGCCAAAACTCACAGCAAGTCGAATTAAGATTGAGATTTCTTGATCCTTTGTTCTCCCTGCTAGCAAATTCCACTTGTACCCTCTGGTGAGCTGTGTGCCTACTGGTCATTTCTGGGAATGGGCAGAGCAAAATTATTGAGACGTTAAGTTTACCTCCCCACTTCCCTTGAGCAAGGCCCTTCAGGCAATTGTGTGGCCTTGAAGTCTGTTCTCTAGTAGTTTGCTTTTACCAGAAATTGACCATGAGAAAAGGAGTCTTGATTAATTGGATCCGTGGTCTTTGAGTCAGACCAGGCTAAAAACTTAGTTCAAAGTTTCGGGTTGTTTTTGTTGTTTTTAACATCTGTAGAGTTGAAATGTAATGGGAATTACCCTGATACCATTTCCTTATCCTCTTCCCAATTTCTACAAGAGAATATACACAGTATCTGTTGAGAAACAATAATATAACAGCTGCTAAGGCTAGGAGAGGACATAAAATACTGTTTGATTGGTCTGAAGCAGAAATTAATTCTTAAGCCACCACTCCTCCCTCTTCCCCATTACTACTTCTCTAGTTTAGGAAAAAGGTACCTCTGTTAAGATAAAGACAATATTGAGGTAATCAGGATGTGAATAGCCATTTGGGCATCTCCCTCTCTCCCTTGAGCTGTTTTCTGAGTGGTGCTGGGATTCTGGGGACTCTCAGCAGAGCATGAACCAGATTAGGAATGGCAAATAGTTTCGACTTGCTTGCCAGCTCTGGTTCGTTTTACTACACATCTGGAATGCCAAGTTCTGAGGCTATGTTTAGGCTTAGCCAGAAAGAACTGTGATCAATTAATGATGCCTGTGAGAGGCGTGGCATAGGAGTGATATAGTATGTATGCCATGCATTTTTCATCTCTGGACCAACTACTCTCTAATATCACTTGGGGATGGTCACTCTGTAATTGGCAGACTCAGCAGGCATGCCTGGAGAGGGAAGTCCCAATGGTGCTAGAATGGTGCTGCAGTCGCAGAAGATGGCTCACAAGTGAGGTCTTAAGAACGACGGGGAAGATATCCATCATTTGCTCCAAAGTGTGCAAGTCAGATCCTGGGGAGAATCATGATAACCCTGATCACTGAGCAGCTACAGAAGCAGACTCTGGATGAGTTGAAATGCACACACTTCAGCATCAGTCTGGTAAAAAAGACCAGTCTTCCTCCTTCTCCACGACCCCTCCCCCCTTTTTCCTCAGGCTGTTGCTACTATTCCTGTGCTGTTTTCATGCTACTTGTACTGGTAAAGCCCACAAAAGGTTCCAAAGGAAGGGGGCAGGGATTATTGCACTGATAAGAGAATGGACACCAAAACTTGGGTGGAGAAGGGTATGAGATGTTGGAAGATGTGGATTACTTTACTATCTTTGGGAAGACAAGAGGAAGAGGACACTTAGGAATCCCTAATATCTCTGTAGCCCCTGAATTTCAGGGATGAGGTGAAGAGGGCTTTCTGTAAATCTGTGTTCTGAACTCAAATGACTATGGATATTCTCTCTCTGTTAGCCTTTGCCTGATCATGCAGACATCTCCAACTGTGGGAACCCTTTCCAGCTTGTGTCTGGTAAGGCATTGTGTGTGTGTGTGTGTGTGTGTGTGTGCCCTTGCCTGCATTTTGCACATTTCCAGCTTGTGTCTGGTAAGGCATTGTGTGTGTGTGTGTGTGTGTGTGTGTGTGTGTGTGTGTGTGTGTGCGCGCGCGCGCGCGTGCCCTTGCCTGCATTTTGCACATTTCTTCCATTGGCTTTTGGTAACCAGGGCTAGCTAGCCTACCTCCTGAACTTTCTTGCTTGGGTCACCCTCTGAGATTGGCACTTGACTCCATTTTCCTGCCTCAGTATGGAAGTTATCTGTTTAGTTTGCTCTTACTGTAGCCTTGTGGGACTTTTATAAGCTAAATGTTTTGAATAGAGAATACATTTATATGGCTCAAAAATTTTAGAATAACACCAAAAAGATTAAGTGGAGAAAAGTCTCCCTTCCATTCCCATCCTCTATCTACCCAGCTTCTACCACCTCCCTAAAAGTGACTTCTATTATTAGTTTCTTGTATATCCATACAGAGTTTCTTTATATAAATAGAAGCAAATGTAAATGTATATTCTTATTCCTACTTTTTGTTTACCACAAAACGTTGCATACTATATACGAGAAACACCTTATGTTTTTTGACTTAACGGTAATATAGTTAGGAGATCTTTACATATCATTGTGTTGAGGGTTTCCTTGTTATTGTTTTTGACACAATTTTATTGAGATATATTCGCATACCATACAATCTCCTTTTTTCTATAGTTGCATATTATTGCACTGTATGGATACATCATAGTTTAATCAATCTTCTGTTGATGTACATTTAGGTTATTTCTAATCTTTTCCTATGATATATAAAACTGTAGTGAATAACCTTATAAATATCTCATTTTGCATAGTGAAAATATATGTGAGATATAGATTCCCAGGTTATGAATTACTTGATCAAAAAGTCTATGATGATGGAGCCATTTCAGTGGAAGCGTCACTGGTAGACAACCAGAACTCTCTAACCCATGCTGCTAGGCTATTTTGCATCTCCTTTTCTTTTCTGGGATACCTGGCAAGAAATATGAGTTGGCAAAAGTATCTTCATTCAACCTCTGCCTCCTATTAAATACTTTGCTGAGTGCAGGTGCTATGCTGTAAGTACAGAACAGGACACATCGTCCCTGCCTTCGTGGAAGTTAGTAGGGAGAGAGCTGTTGACCATATAAAGTCAAGTGGGAGTTTTCTCCATCATCAAGTCTGACTTCATATATTTGTCATTTACTCCAAATAACCAGTCCCTGTAGGATTCCAGCTGGCAAGCCAGAGGAGCTCAGAGTAGGCCCTTTGTCCCTTAATGAGCTGTCTCCCAAAAGTCATAGTTTTGTTGGAATGCAGAATGCAAACCATTCCCTTTGGTCCATTTCCCTTTTACCCCTTGGTCCCCGCCATGCTGTTCGGATTTAAGAGCTGGATTTAAGAGCAGGCCTAGGAGAAGGGAATCAGTATGTTGCTGGCCAGACATAAAGGACTAGGACTATGGGCAACATAAAGTCTCGGGGTTTCCCAAGCACAGATTCCACCGTCAAAAGTCTTTTCTACCCTGTTTGCCCTGCCTGGGAGTAAAACTAATCTCTTACCTGCTTGATTACCTCTTGGCAGCCCTAACTCCTGTCTTTGTACAGTTGACACATAGGAAGGGAAAGGCCAAGGGAAGAGAGCATAGGGCAGCTTGGAATCCAAGATGGGGGTCAGGGAGTAGAGAAGGACTGGGTAGAGTGGGGTGAGGGATAAGCATAGCACACACATAACATGTTTGTTTCTCTCGATTAGTTTTACTTTTGAGAGGGAGTGAGTGGAAGGCAGTATGTGAAAGTATATTTTAGATTTTGAGTGGTTTCTCATAATGAAAATAATACAGCGTAGTGGTTAAGAGATCCTGCCTTGATGTCAGACAGACCTGGGTTTTAATCCTACTTTGATCACTTGATTGCTACATGACCTTGGGAAAGCTTCATCTGTGAAGTGGGGATAATAATAGTGCTTACCTCATGAGTTTTTTTGGAAGAGGAAATGAGATAGCCCACATAAAGTGCTTAGTAAAGTTTGTGACACATAGTAAGCTCTTATAAAATGTTTGCTATCATTAATATTATTTTTGTTATGAATGCCTTCCAGAAGGTGCTTCTTGGAGGGGCCTGCCCCACTGTTCCTGTGCCGAGTTCCAGGACAGCCTCAACCTCAGCTACCACCCCTCAGGCTTAAGCCTGCACCTCAGACCACCCAGCCGGGGGAGCTCCCCACAGGAGCAGCCCCTCTCCCAAGTCCTAAGCCCTGAGCCCCCAGACCCAGAGAAGCTCCCTGTGCCCCCCGCCCCTCCTTCCAAGAGGCACTGTCGCTCACTCTCAGTGCCCGTGGACCTGTCTCGCTGGCAGCCAGTGTGGCGGCCTGCCCCCTCCAAGCTGTGGACTCCCATCAAGCACAGGGGCAGTGGTGGAGGGGGTGGGCCGCAGGTGCCTCACCAGAGCCCCCCCAAGCGGGTCTCCAGCCTCAGGTTCCTCCAAGCTCCCAGTGCCTCTTCTCAATGTGCCCCAGCCCACAGACCATACAGCCCCCCTTTCTTCAGCCTGGCCCTGGCCCAAGATTCTTCTCAACCCCGTGCTGCCTCCCCTCAGAGTGGCTCCTGGGAAAGTGATGCTGAGTCCCTGTCACCTTGCCCACCCCAGCGCCGCTTCTCCCTGTCACCCAGCCTGGGTCCACAGGCAAGCCGCTTCCTGCCCTCTGCCCGGAGCTCCCCCGCATCCTCCCCAGAGCTGCCCTGGCGACCTCGAGGCCCCCGAGGCCTTCCCCGAAGCCGCTCACAGCCTTGTGATCTGGATGCCCGCAAAGCTGGGGTCAAGCGGCGCCATGAGGAAGACTCCCGGCGGCTGCGGCCTTCCCTGGACTTCGACAAGATGAATCAGGTGGGACCAGCGGGACTGGGGGAGTTGGGATGGGGACTCTGCTGTGTTCCCACTCGGAGCTGTTCTCTTAGCTACAGGACCCCCTGGCAGCCCCTCCCCTGGAGCCCTTTTCTGTCTGAGCTTTGCAAGGGCAACCTACTGTCCTGGTTCTCCAGGACTGTCTTGATGTTAGCATTGAAAGTTCTATGTCTTGTGAAATCCCTTAGTCCTAGGGGTTCTAAAAAAACTGAGTGAGATCCATGTTATATCTTCCAACAGGGAGCCCAGATTGCCCTGCTACAGGCACTTACCCTCTTCTCAGAGGATGCATGAGCCACAGAAATCCCATCATCAGTACCCCCTCCCCCTCTTGTGCTCCAGACTGGTTTTGCCACTTGTCCTTCACTGCCTTAAGTGTGGTCTGTCAGGGCCTAAGGAAGACAGGCAGCTACATCATTCATCTGTTCAACAAATGTTTTTTGTCTTCCTAGTTTGAGTACAGTTATTGTTTGCACTTGCCTACTTTTTTCACATTCTTCCTTCTAGATCACCGGGTCACAATCCTCTCTGAGAATTTATTCATTTCTCAAACAGCCATCCAAGCATTCATCATACATTTACCAAACAACATCACTATGTACCAGGCTCTGATTAGGCGCTTGGGAATACAGTGGTGAATCAAGCACACAATATTCCTGCCCTCACAGAGCTTATAAAAAGCTTCTAATCTTGAATCTGATAAAAACTATGGGCTCTTTCCTCTGAGAAACATGCATTTACACTAAATTTTCCAAATTTTATTCAAAACACCACCCTAAGCTAGAACTCCTGCCTTCATGGGTGACTGAGAGGGTCACTTTGAGATATAGCTTAAGCCAGGGTGCTCTGGGAAGTTAGTATTTTCTTTGCCTTCTTACTTCTGTTGTTTGTTTGGCAGAAACCATACTCAGGAGGTCTCTGTCTCCAAGATACAGCCCAAGAAGGCAGCAGCATCTCTCCACCGTGGTTCATGGCCTGTAGCCCCCCACCCCTCTCTGCTTCCTGCAGCCCCATTGGGGGTTCCTCCCAGGTGCTGAGTGAAAGTGAAGAGGAGGAGGAGGGGGCCGTGCGGTGGGGGCGGCAGGCACTAAGCAAGCGGACACTGTGCCAGCAGGACTTTGGGGACCTGGACTTGAATCTGATTGAGGAAAACTAAAACTGAGAGGCTACTTCCTGGGGCCACACAGACTGACTCTCTTATGGCTACTAACAAGTGTCAAGGCCCAAGGCCAGGGGCCCAGCCTGGGAATGGGGGTGAGTGGAGGGCTCCGACTCAGGTTAGCCGGAAACCTGCTCGCTCCAGGAAGCTCGACCATGCCGAGACTGGCCAGGACAAGATAAACGGAGCTGGTGGCGGGAGGGACAACCCCAGAGCAGACCCTTCCTGAGGCGGCCCTGAGTGTGAGTATCCCTGCCACCAAGAGAACAATGGGCAGGGAAGGAAGGGGTCTCTTGACCCCAGCTCGGGGAATTTCACTAGCCCCTTTGCTTCAAAGGGCACTTGTGTCTTAGAATTTGGCCAGGGTGGAGGATTCACTCAGCCTCCTTGGAGAAATTGTGTGAGTGTGTGCGTGCATGGGAGTGTCCTCGAGTAAAGGCATTTGCGTAGCCTTAGGGAAGTAACGCAAGTTGCTCCTTAATAGAGTATCATGATACCCCAGGTTCCTGAGTTTTCACAGGACAGTGGGCTTTTTCAAGGAGTCCAGAGGAGGGCAGCAAGTTTTCCTTTTTTCTAAATAGCTCTGGAGCAAGGCTTGTAATCTGTAAGCACCATTGGCTCTGGAAAGGATTCTGTTTTGGGGTACAGCAGGGTCTTTTAAGTGCTGTGACCTCATCTAATGTCTTTTTTCAGCATCCCTACCCCCTCCCCACTAGGCAGATCTAGTACTGAGAGCTGGAAAGGGGGAGGGGTGTCTCTACATTTATTCTGAGCTGGCCTGTTTTCTAATCAGATTGCCTAGAGTATATACATCCTGCCTCTTGCTCTCTAAGTAGATGCAAGCACATGTGGACAACTGAGGCAGGGTTGAAGGGCTCCATCTCTCTCTCCCCCTGTCTAATGAGGGGATATTTTTCCCTTGCCCTCTAATCTTGGAGGTCAGATAAAAGGAAGGCCCTGCAGTTGTTGCCAGCATTTACTGAAGCAGATGTGCAGCAGGACTTTGGAAGCAGACTGTAGGGAAGCCTATTCTTACATGGTCTAGGCCCAGCCTCTCTTCTGATCTGCTTGAGAAAAGGGGGATGGGGGTGTCAGTATTTACTAGTTTGCTTGTCTTGTACTTCTGCTAGGAAATGTTTATTTGCCTCTGATTGGCCCTGAGAGACCACAGGGAGGTTGGTGCTCCCTGAAGGACTGGCTAAGGATGCGTGAAGCAAGGCTGTGAGAAGCAGTTGGGAGTTGATTGTTGTTGTTGGATTGAATTTCCTTTTTTAAGTTTTTCACCCACAACTCAAGCCAGAGCAGCAGGTTCCAGTAGCTGCAATGGTGAGCTTAAAGACTGCAGATACCTTGGTAGGGCTGGCACCAGTTGAAATGCATACTGAAGTTGCCACCACAAGAGCTTTTGAGGCTTTGTCCACCTTTGGATAGAGTGACAGAACCAAATTGGACTCTCCTTAGTGGAAGAAGGGCATTTTCTCTTTAACTTCCAGGGTGTCTTAGGAGCCAAGTTCCTCATATTAGGGAGGAAAACCAGGGGCTTTGTGTTTTCTTCCTCATGGAGTTGAACCTGGCATTTTCTGGGTCTCCCACATATCGGATAGGAGAATTGATGAAGCTCCTGCTGCCTCACCTCCACATCACAGGAGGTGACCATGTCTTCTTAAGTCTCAGACCCTCAGAGGTTTTACCCTTCTAGGGCTCCTTCCCATCTCCTGTTAGTAACCACATATTATCCAGTAGGCCACCAGCTCTATGGAGACCTGCGAGAGGCACTCGGGAGAATACAGGGAAACTGTGAGCCCAGGAGTTTTCCATCCTTGATTTCATCCCTCCCCTGGCTCTTCTCCCTCTTTAGGCCATAATTTCCCTGGTGCCAGCTTCTTTGCCTCCTGTGGCATCCTCATCCCTGGGTTCTCTGCTGCAAATTGTCTGTGCCAGCTTCCAGTAGGCCATTGGCAATGCCAAGTGGGGTCTCTATGGGCTCTAAGCTGAAGAAATGAGGGCAGTGATTCTGCCT
>PVKY010008260.1:0-14205 GCA_004027775.1 Bradypus variegatus
CAGGAAAATAATGTATTGGCTGTCAGCAGCAATGGCCATGGTGGGAGTTTAGGAGATAAGTGAAAACTTGGTTATACCTCATTGACTATGCATATGGTTTAGCTGAGGCTCGTAGATGTCAAACATCCTAACAGACAGCTTACCCAATCCCTCACCTTCAATTTCTTGATTTCAGATCAAGGTTAAATCTCTTTGATGTATGTCTCAGGCATGAAGTTAGGCCAGGCAGAAATGTACAGAAACTCCTTTTGAGGCCTTATTTCTTTCACTAATGTAGCATAAAAGATTTATGAGCAAAACTACAGTCTGAGAACTAACAAAAACAGTAACTGTTTATGAGCCAGCCCATGAATATTCATTCTAGTTACTGTACAGTAATCGATTAGCAGTACACACAGCAAGAAATCTGAGGCTACAGATTGCAGAACTGAATAAATCATTTTTAAAATGACATAACTTAAGATACATGTTCCTTTCTTGATAAAAATTTATGTTCTCTAGTGATTAGTATAAGGAAAAAATTCGAGAGGCAAAAATTATCTGTGTCTTTCCATACAAACCTAAGTCAAGAAAAGTATTACCCACATTATTTGATTATGTAGTTTGAACATTACCTTGTTTTCTTAAGACTGAATGACAAAAACAGGAACTATCAAATTTCCTACTATATTACACAATGCAGTGGGCTTTTAAAAAGTACACGATCATACGTTAATCTTATTACTGATGGAAAGGTGTAATGAATTGCCTGATTATTATCTAAGTTTACTTTTAAAGATAGCAAGTGGTATAATGTGTTTTGGTAGTTTAAACTCTTAAGTGTGATGTGTCAACTAATTGTTGCTAGAAAGAAAAAAAAAACATCACTGGGGAGCAAAAGCTTCTGAAAACAAACTGAATCAGAGCTATTAAAGATGTAAATTAGAGTGACCATAGTAACACTGTCAACATTATCACAGACAAATGGTTTGTTAGATCAATGTCAGACATGTGTGTATCTTTTCCAGAACTATTCTAAGTTAATTCATTTCACTCTTTTAAAATTCTGACAGCCTTTAGTGAAAGATCATAGAAACAGAATAGTGTCGTACAGAAAAAAACTGAGATGGGATACCTAACAACACATACGTGCCTCGCGTGTGTTCACACATCCCACTCTGGACCTAAAATGGCTGAGTTGCAGAATGGTGTTATTTGGTGACCAAACAGCATCTCCTCGGTCACAGAGTAATCTAAACATCAGTGACAGATATGTCCCCTCAGCTTTAGACATAGCTAGGGCAAATATTAAAGGGCATGTTTATCTTTTCCAGTATTTGACATTTTTATTTTAAATCAGTTATTACCTGATTGATTTTATCACCAGTTTAATTTAGGCTTTAGGGGAAAAAGTATTCACAAAGCTAAGCCTATTCTTTTGGGGTAGAACCAAGCTTCTTTAGCTATAAGACTGGAAGATAGTCCTGTTTCAATTAAATCTAAGTGGTCTATCTATATTGTCTACTGCAACCCCCCGGTTGCTATCAGCCCCCTTTCTTTCATTAAACTGAAGTAGTTAATTACCCCGCCTGTCCTCTCCCCTGCTCTCTTTCCCTTTTCTCGGTAGTAATGATGGCCAATTACCAACAGCAGTGATTACTGCAACATCAGGACCAAATCTCTCTCACTTGACAGCAAAACCAGCTGCAAACCTTCAAACCTCAAGTAGCCTACAATGATGCTTAGTCTACTCGAAAATACTTTTCAAGAACAGTTAGTCTTTGAATTAAAACATATTTTGTCTTCTTGGTGATTGTACTGTTGATACTAAAAAGAAAAATCAACATATTTGTAAGGAAGAAATTATTTGAGATCTGGGGAAACACATGATAAAAAAACAGATCATTTTATTTTTAACTCATTGCAATGGTGATTGGCTGCCTTTCAGAGAAGGAGGAGCCTATAACTATGTCAGGAGCAGCATAAAAATTTCATAAAGAGTAATAGGAAGGTTTATGAATAAAAATTCTCTTCAACATTTCAAAACACTCTTGAATGAAGAGTAGAGCTTTTGAATACCACAGAGAAATCTTTGTCTAGGAAAATCACCTGATTACATTTTCTCCCATAAATATTTGGAATCTCTACTGAAAAGAGAAATACGTGTTACTATATTATTAGCCCAGGTGTTACTCTATAGAGCATGTCTTAACAGTAATTCTTAACAACTCTGCATTAATTTTTGACTAAAAGAATAGGCATCTTCCTCAGTGATTGCTGATTTGAATAACTGGTATCCATGTTTACCTTAGTGCCTCTATAACTGTTACACAATTTATGATATTGAGAATTTCTAATTAATTTTAAAATAAGGACAAATATATTCACATATACATTAAATGTAGCCAAATCTATGAGACTCACTTGACCAATATACAAAGGAAGCTATCTGACAGGTAAACAGCGAGACATATAGTTTAACATAGGGGAAGGAATGAAAAAAAAATAAAAACCTCCTAGCTAGAAATTTTTCTTTAAAATATATATTATTAAATTATATATTAAATAAATATACTTTAAATATTATTTTATTCATTTAATTAGCCAAGAATTGCCCAAGGGAAAAGCGATTCTTATGTCTTGAAATTTAATTTAACTTGCTTAACAAAAATTATTTTTTAAAATTGGGTTCTTAATGTTTTTCCAAAATAAATGAATCAAACCACTTCATACTCTGAAACACACTTCTGACTCATCCGATGTAAATAAATCTCAGTTCTATTTCATGCCCATCAAGTCTTCATTATTTAGTAAAGCAAGAATGTAATTTCACCATTGTCTTTAACAGTACCACATGTGAAAGGAGAACGCTGCATTTATAGCTTTATATCTTCTAGAAACCTTCCAACAGTACTTTTCTTTTTAACCGCATAACTTTTATGGGTGTTTCCATTTCACCTTTATTTCTATTTCCCATTTTCTATACAAATTCCCAAAGAAATATACTTCCTTCAAACAACCGTCTTTAATCAACCTAGAGAAACCACCAACTGTTTTCCAAACCTAAGAGTCCTCCAAATAATCCTTTGAAAAAGCTTTCATGCACATATTTCCAATTTAATGTACCTCCGTTAGAGAGCGAAGAATAGCTTTCAAGACGTCTCCTTTCTAGCATCCTCCAGGAATATTGCACCAGGGAACAGTTGCCAATGGGGAGGGGGAGTAAACGCTCAAGAAAAACCAAAGCCAAAGCGAGGCAAAAATGCAAAGGATGCCAGATACCCTCCCCCACCCCTACTCCAGGCGAATACCCACCGTAGCGTGACGCAGACAGCGGCTTAAGGATCTGATCTGCAGTCCTACTTGTAGCCCACAGTTCCCATCTTCTTATAAAGGAAATTGGTGCTGCTGCCTCCCCCAGCCCCACAGGCTTCTGCCGTGTGAGGCGGAGATCTACTCGGTCTTCAATGCCACCGCCTCACAGAGCCTGGGCTGAGAGAGCTTTGTGGCCGTGAGAAGAGAGCCGTCCCAGGAGGAGGAACGAATACATAACACCATCTGATCGCGCCCAAACCCATCTCCCTTTGTTGTTCATCATCTAACTGCTGCTTTATTTGTGGAATCGGGGAGCGAGGAAGGGAATGGGGGGGGCGGGGAAAAGGAACCTCCAGGACCTTATCTACAATTTATAACAGCCTTGGCGACTGTCTCTGGGAGTCATCAAGGCGTTTGGACTGACCATGTCTCCCAGGCTGCGGTCTAACAATAAAACCTGATAGCGCCCTGGGGGAAACCCACATCCACGACTAGCGCCACATTCAGGCTTTGTGCCAATGAGAAGACACTGTAGACCATCGATCAGAGGCGTCTATTATCAGAGCGTGTGGCTGGGGTTCCAGAGTGGCCTTTATGCGCGGTGGTGGCGGCGGCGGGACACGCGCCAGGCGCCCAGCGAAGGACACGGGACAATAGCCCACCCCGAGGACGCCGGACGCCGCCCGACCCAGGGAAGAAAGCTACCGCAGGGGTCGCATAGCCGGGAGGCGGGGAGGTGCGCTGCCGCTTTAAACTAGAGGACCACAAAGACTCCAGGGTGGGGGAAACGCGCCTGGCTGATGCGAGTGGGGACGACTTGGGGAGGGGGTTGTGGAAGGTGGGGGGGGCACATGAGCCAACGGTAGCTCACGGCTCCCCCTTTCTCCCCCCCTTCCCCCTCCCCGCCGGGCTGCTTGGGCAGACAAATAACAGGAAGGCGAGTCACTCACCGTGGTCTTGACGGGCACGTAGAGCACTTGCTTGGCGCCGCCACCGCCCCCGCGGACCTCGTCCGGCTGCCCCAGCTGGAAGCCCTTCGACTTAACCCAGAATTTAAATTTGGCGTTGTCCGTGGAGCTCGACTCGGAGCCGTTGAGGAGCTGGACGATCCGCTCGTATTTTTTACGGGTCACCGTCTTGGTCTTGCCTGAGTCCCCGTAAGTCCTGAGACACCAGTCCTGGAACTGGCGGTACATGTCGCGCTCGCTCTCCATGTTCCCCGCGCCCGGCCGTCGGCCGGATGCTCCCAGCGCACTTCGCACCTGTTCACCCCGGGCTCATGAAAAATGCAGCCCCGGCCACAATGCGGGGACGCGAGGTCCCGGCTGCTGCCAGAGCTGCCTGGGGTGGGGGAGGAATGGGGAGGGGAGGAGGGTCCGGTTGGGCACCAGCAATCAGTGTCCTGGGCTAGCAAGTCTCTGGTTCATTCGTAATTGCAATGGATGTCTAGGACGCTTTTCTCGTCCCCTTAGTGATCGGTCTCTTTAATATTATGTGGCCAGGACCATCCCAACAGCATCTGACCCAGAGGAGCTGGGTTTTGAATAATTAAATTCCCATTCCTTGGTTTATTAAAAATCCCAGTATTGACTCGGGGTGGTCCCTCGACGCCTAGCCCCCGGGCCGTGTCCGGGGCAAGGCAGGTGGAGCGCAGCGCCGCCTCCCGTGCGCGCCCCCGAAGCTTCCCCAGCCTCTGGCCCAGCCGTCCAGGAGTGAAGGCTGCGCCTCTCCCGAAAGCAGCCGCCGGGCGGAGCGCCAGCGAGCCCCGAAGGGCACACGGGTCTTCGGGCTCTCCCTCCTCCAGGGTCCTGCTCCGCTTCGACCTTCCCTGCGTCGGGGGTTAAAAGACTAGAAAGAGAAAGTTCTTACCTGTCATGTCTTTCAACCTATCAAATCCTGCTTTAAGGGGATGAATTAAAAAAAAAAATACGTGTTTTTAAAACGGCTTAAAATGTCATTTCCTCGAAACAGTTGGGCTGAATTCCAGCCCCGCATGTAGGTTCTGGGAGTTAAGTCCCACAAATTAGCAGAGCATTCATGGAGATTTGGCCATAGTTCTGTAGGATAGACCGTGGTACCCCAAACAAATAGGCGTTCCAGGGGGACGTGGGAAAACGAAGGCAGGCGGTCGGCGGCGGCGGGTCCCCCGGATAACGACCGGGCCCCTAGACAGGACTCCTCCGGTTTCTGCTGAACTGAGTATAAGGCATAGAAGTAATTTATGACACAGATGCGTAAAGCCCTTTGCATGAAAATGAAAGAGATTATTTCCCTCCTGTTTGGTCACAGTTTGCAGTTCATACGGGAGGTTTCAGAGGTCTATTACCCCCTGCCTCGTCGTGGACACCCTCTCCACCTCTCAGAGCAGCCAAATACGAGTTCCTCTGGACGATTTTCCCAAGCAGATGAAGTCGGCGGGTTCCTCCATTCAGGATTTCAGTCCGTTGGTTACAGAGCTGGAAATAGGGGAGTTCCCATCCTCCTCGCGCAGCGGCTGCGGCCGCTCCTCTTTATTATACTCTGCCGAGGCCCGCGCGCGTCCCGGGGAGCGGCTCTGCCAAGAAGGGGGCCAGACCCGTGCCTGACACCTGGTCCTTATCCGAGCCGGCCTTCGCCCCTCGTCGTGGTCGCCTCCAAGACGAAAGCCCCGGACGGGAAAGCAGAGGGTTGGTGCCCACCGCGCCGCAGCTGGTCCCGGCACTTGCGAAATGGTCAGTGGCTCCTTCCTGGCCAAGCTGAGTGTGTGCGTGCGTGTGAGCGAGGGAACGAGGGTGTGCGGTGTGCAGGGGGTGCACTGTGTGTGTGCGCGCGTCCCCGGGAAGGTCTCGCGGCGGCTGGAGCCGGGACTGACAGCCCGGGCGGGCGCAGCGCGAGCAGCTCCACACACTAAACCTCTCGCCTCTCCCCTCACCCCTACCCCTCCCACTCCCCTCTCCTCCCACCCCTCCCCTCCCCGTCCCCTTCCTAGCTATCTGATTGGCCAATGGGACAAAAGTTTCTGTGGAGACGGCTGGGCGCTGACGTCACGGGCAGAATTGTCCCATTTAGGGATCCCGGGGGCAGTGCGCATGCTGCAGGCGGCAGGTTAGAGGCAGGAGGAGGTAGCAGCGGGCCCGGCGGCAGCCAGGTGGCGGAAAGGAGCACGAAGCATCCAGGTGGGGGGACGACTCCAGCAGGGTTTCCATGGAGATTCCTCTGGGTCTAGCCTAAAAACAGCAGATCAGCTGACACCATTAGCTCAGGACCTAATTACTGCTTATTGGAGCAACAAATGAGGGAGAGGGCCAGCTGCAAAGGAAGAGTTTCTATCCCCCCTCCCATCTCCTCCTCCCCCTTTCTCCATCGCTCTTGAGTCCCGGGTGAATTCTCATTAACTTGCAAGATTCCTGAAACAACAGCTCCCCTGCTCCGTCGGCCACTCCGACTGGTTTTATTCTTTTTTATTATTATTATTATAAATGATAAATTAGTTGTTCTGAGTCCTTCAGTTTTTTGCCTAATATTACACCAATAGAGCTCAGAGTCTGCTATGCAATATAAGTCACAAGTGGATCTCATAGAACTGAAGAGAAAAAGGAAAATAATTACTTTAAATTTATTGAACCTGGTTATATCTTTAGGCCTTTGACTCTCAGAGGTCTTCCAATCAAAATTCTATTTGAATAACAAATTTTAATCTTAAATAAATATTTGGAGCAGCAATTTGAACAGAAGGATATTTTGAATCATTCTTGGAAGTGTGGTATACCTCACAGGCACAACTCCATTAAAAGTTTCCCCTGTGGCATCATAGATGATTGATTTCAAGACAGGAGGTCTAGATTTTGTTGTATGTTGATCACATGTTTCCTAAAATATTCTGGAAGAATGGTTGGTCCCATTAAATGAGTGGCAATTCATTCAAGAGTGAGTTGGTTCTATAGAGTTTACTTTCTCTAATGGTTATAACAATTCACAATTACAGAATTCTTTTTTGGTAGCGCTCCCTCTGAAAAGTCTTTTCATGTCCTCTAAATTTCATTCAATTATACTCAGTCCCATGATGCCCTCATTTTTTGACCACTCAAATTGTAATAATCTGTCTCTCCTCTAAATTCCTCTCAATAGTGTCTTTCAAAAAAAATTCTTCACCTTGTCTCATAAGAGAAAGTTTTTACATCGACATACAGTGCAAACATGCATCTGTCCTCTAAAAATTTTGTGACGGGATGTATTTTATTACATGCAGTGCTCACTATTTGCCATTCTTTTTCTCCTATTATTATATTATTATTCTTTGGTAAAGTATATATTTTATCAAATGCATTTTATGAGCCAGAAAAGGGTGGCTAACAACCTAAAGTTTGAAAAACTTTATTTTAGATTGTAAAAACTGCACTGCTCCTTGTATTATATTTATATTTCATGTGGGTGTGCTTGTTATTCAAATAGAATTTTGATTGGAAGACCTCTGAGAGTTTATTTTCTTGTTTTTCAAACAAGTCCAGTACAACAATGTGCATAGTAAGTGCTAAGTAAATGAATGTTGAGTTAGTAAGTTAATGAAAGAAGGAGAGGAAGAGGAAGAGGAAGAGGAGAAGGAAAGAACAGACAACGCCATTCTTGGCCATTGCTGTTGGCATTTGCTGAGTGGTGTTTGCATGAAGTTCTCCACTTAAAGAAATGCCATGGCCTTAAGACCACATATACATGCACACTATATTTATGACTGTACTTTGACAGCCTAATGCATGGAAATTAGAATATCCTAAATGTAAAGAACTTATAGAATGCAAAGGTCATCAAGCCCCAGTTGTATTAACTAGATCTGGTAAACAAACAAGAAATAAAAATATAATAAAAATGATCATACAAGACACATCCTTTTTAGAAGGAAGCGTTAAAAGATTAGCTATTGAAAGTGTTCACAGTGGAGTAAACAAATAGAGAATCCTGGGGTTTTAAGGGCTAAGCTTCCCAAAGGTTACTGCAGATTCTCTTGTCTCCAATAGAACCCATAGTGTGATGTGTTTTGTGCTTGTTCTCATTAATTGTGATGGCTGAATCAACATCTATTACCTAAAACATGAGCACCTGACAAAATCTAAAATCTGCTTCAGCAACTCATTCTGGACTCACTTCTCTATTTTCCTTTTAACTTCTTTGGGCTTGTACAATGAGGGTCATACTGAGACTATCTTCAGCCCCAGGATTCGTTTGAGCAGGCTGTCTGGAGTTCAGTGTAGGATTTCCCCAGAGACACTTCCTTCAGACTTGCCTATTTATAAAGCATCTCTCTCCAAAAAATGATTTTTCACCTCCATATCAATCCCAATTCTATTCTGGATTCAGGGTCCAGGTTGCCATTTATCTGGAAAGGAAATCAGAAAATGTTTTGTAAGGAAATTATATTTTAATTAAGAATTGTCCTAAGTTTGAGCTGTAATCAAGCATGATTTTGTTATCAAAGTAAAGTTCCTTCCTTCACAGTCAGTTTGTGTATGACAATTTTTTAAAATTCTGGAAAATCTTGCATTTCCGTATCAATCACAGATAATTCATCCAACATTTCTCATTCCTCAGCAAAATGTTACAGTATAAACAACAATCTATAATCATAAAATTAGAGTTCAAAAAAACAAACAGGACTTCATTCATCCATGTAATTATGCTTTCATTTAGAAAATATTTACTGTCAGTTACCCTGTACTAGGTTTAAAGAAGGCAACAAGACACATGTTCCACATCTCAAAGAACTTACGTTCTTTGGAGGGAAACAGATAATAAACAAGGAAATGAATAATTAGAGCTTCAGATAAATGCTAGGAGAAAAAACAAATGGTGCTATAATAGAAAACAATGACAGGATAGGGGATTTAGTGAGTTCAGAGAAGATCTTTCTGAATAGGTAACGTTTATCATGAGACCTGAAGGATTCAAAAGAGTCAACCATGCGAAGAGCCAGGAAGGGGAACTAGAGGCAAAACACAAAGGCCCTAAGGCAAAGGAGTTCTTGACATGTTAGAGAACTAGAAAGAAGGTGAGCATGATTGGTGTTTAGTGAGCTTGGAAGAGAAAGGTAGAGATGAGGTTGAGTAATCTTCTGCAGCCAGATCCTATAGGGCAGTGCTCGCCGTGATAAGGAGTTTGTATTTTATTCTTAGTCCAGTGGAAAACCAATGAAGTATTTAAAGCAGGAGACTCACATGACCTGATATGCAATTTTATAGGTTTCACTGGCCATTCAAAGAGAAATGATTGGGAGGGGGCAAGTCTGGAAGAAGCAGTTCAAATTAGGATACTGTTGCAGTAGCTTAGGTGAAATATTATAGTGATGGCTTAGAGTGGTAACAGTGGAGGAAGAGGGAGAGAAGTGATAGACTGACAATGTATTTTAGATATAGAAGAGGGCTTGCTGATGGATTCCATGTGCCACATGAGGGAAGGTGGTGAGTCAAGGGTGACTACATGGTTTCTGGCTTTAGGAGGGTGACTAGTGAGGCCACTGACTTAGAGAAGTGTGTTTGTGGGAAGAGTAGATTGGGAGTTGGAGACAGAGAGGAGCAGAAGTAGGATAGGGTGGAGAGGTAGGAGGAAACAATTTAATTTCAGAGAAATTAAATTCGAAATACCTTGAGAGTTGTTCACATAGGCATCTGAGTATACAAACTGGAATTTAGAAACAGAAGTCTGTGCTGCAGATATAAATGCAGGAAATGTAAAGCCATTGGAATGAATAGCACCAGTTCTATCCATATTTCCCAATCCCCCAAAAGCTCCCATCTCCTGATACTGATTTTGTGTAGCACAAATACCCTCTGAATAGGAACAGAATGTCAAGTACTGAGCAGCAGACGTTGGCTTCTATTGGCATAATACTGGCAATGGGAAAAGCCTGAGAAAATTAGTTCCAAAATTTACTTGGCCTTAAAATTATTTAAAAATAAAAAAGGAAAGAATGAAAGCTTTGGTTAGACTTACTCTAGACTATATTGGACCTCGAGTTCTGCTAACATAGGAATCTGAAATTTGAGGATGGCCTGTGAGCAAATTTGCCAATGAAGGGATAAAATAGGGACATTATCTTCAGAGAATTTCAGCATTTAGCTTGTCCAGAGGATATAATGGATGGCACTTGTTACTTTGCAACCTGGAAGTTCTGAACATCACTGTGCATTCACATGCTTAACATTCTAATAACCCTTCCAAGGAACAGGAAATTGTGAAGGAAGTGGCCAACTCAATCAGCACCTTGATTACCATAGAGCATGTAAACTTTACAATATGAAACAGAATGAATGCAATCAAAGAACTGACCTGTCATGCAGGGAAATTTGGAGCTATATAAAAAGGTGTCACAAATCAAATTTTGTTAGTTGACTTCCACTCTTGATTTTCTTCCCCAATAATGTTGAAAAGACACTCTCTTTAGTATGCTATCATTACCTTTGATTCAGGAAAGAAATGCTTTTTGAGGGAGTTTTATTACCCTGATCTTTATTTCTGCCATTATTGAGACACAGAGAAACACTTCTCTTTTTAAGTTATAGTATTAGTATTTTTAGCCCATTTTCTAACCAGAGATAGAGAGATTGATTAAAAATTGGATATTTGTTGTTTGGCCCTAAGCTGAGTGATATTTATATTTGGTCAGACCATCCTTAATTATTATGCCTTTGTCAGAATTTAAGTTTTTATAAATACTTATGTGCACAGATCAAGAACAAATTAGGGTCTATGTTCTAGTTGATTTACTGAATTTCTCTCTGATTGTTGCTTTAATATCTCTGTATGAGGACCCCTGTGTTTGGACAGCCACACATGGATTCATTCAACATTCATCTGACATTTTCAGCTAGCAGTTATAACTATGATAAAGTTCAAAGTTAACAGGTCTGGTTTTCATGCTCCATGTAAAGGAAATGAAAATGTATTTTTTTCTGGCCTCACATGTTTGTTTCCCACTAACCATGTGGCTTATCTTTACTTCAAAATATATGTCTTAAAACAGTAATCTACAATTTATCTTCAATGCAGTAGACAGTAACTGCTGTAGACTTTCTAGATTATTTTGAGAGTTGTGATTTTGTCATGGAAAATACTCTTTTGGAAAAATGAGAGCAGCCCATCTCCAACAACTTCCATCATATTCTCCCAATTCCTAGTTATTAATTTGATTTATGTTGAGTGTTATCACCATGTTACTGTCATCATCTAGCCCTGATACCTTATTTTTAATGCATTATTAATCATCATAGAACATTTGTTTAATTTGCAGGGTAAAAGTGACAAGAATGGCAGACAGAGATTTCTTGGATGGGACCAAAGAATCAAGAAATAGTTTTCACAAGGGAGCCACCAGAGTTCAAACATTGGAATCTGGAAAAGAGCTATAACAATGCTGAAATACTGTCCTTTAGCAAATGGAAAACTGAAAAAAATAACTGCCCCTAGTTGTCTCTGGGACCACATTAATAGGCATTGAGGAAAAAGTTGAAAAAAAAAAAGTTTTTGATTTCCATTTTCTCTTCTAAAATGAACATCTCCCAAGTCTTTAGGAAACTCTTTAATTCGATTTTGATCAAAAAGCAGAGTAAAAGTTCAGATTTATAAAAATTTCTTATACTTTAGATTGAGTTGTAGAAATGAGGGCTAACTTTTTTTAAAAAAATGAAGTGTCCGTCTTATTTTCAAAAATACCTTTTAGTCATTTCAAGTTAGTGCACTTTCCTGTTTCTGTTAGGCTGGAACAGCAGAGCACCACAGAGAGGTAACAAACTTCTAGTTATCACAAGGAAATACTAAGTTTAGATCAAATTGATCAAGACAGTTTTAAACATGAGACACAAATTGCCTAGTTTATTAAGAATAACTCCACTAAGTACAATGATGCTATCAATCAATCAAAGCTTTAGGAATCATTTTAACCATTAATTTATACCCCAACATGAAGATAGGAACAAACCCCCACATAGAAGGGGAAGATGGAACAGCTCCTTGAGGATCAGTGATAGAGAATAGTTTATTAAAACAGCCATGCTTCAGAGTATATAAGCACATATACTCTTACCACATATGTAAGTATGTGGTCATGAAAATATGAGACAGCAACAGTCCTTGAAAACTCAAGTAAAATAAACATACCATTTGGTAGGACTGTCACATTTACTAAGTAAATTGAAGTGACATCCTTATCATTTTTCAAATTGTTTCAAAATATTAATATGACTATTGTATCTGAAATAGCTGAAAACCATGTCACTTATAAGTATCAATCAAGAAGTGTGTAATGATGTTATCAGTGGACTGTCTTAATACCACCATTTAAGCTATAGGCATAACTGGCATTGATTTATACATTTTAAGAGTAGAATTAATAAGACTTTTGCTTTTGCTGCTATGGCTGACTAGAGACTCTGAGGAGCACAACCCTCCAATAAAAAGTAAAAGTCTTCGAGTTAAAAACTGATGAGTGTGCAGTCAACACACCCAAGGGACTAGATTATGCCATAAACAATGTCAATATCAACATTAAAATAGGAAGACTGAGCCTTAGGCCAACAGCATAGTGCTGAACCTATGACTAAAACTCCTGTATTAAGATAGGGACATGTGAAGGTTGGTCACTTAGATTGGTTTTGGCACAGAGCTCCTGATGAAAGTAAATGCAAACTCGCTCTGGAGGAAAACATCCACAATTTGAGCAACTACAATTGTCATGGATTAAATCACTCAAATATGAGCACACAATTAGAGATGACCCAAAACCAGGAAAATCCATTATAATGAGTAAAAGCCAGCCATAGCAATAAACCTCCAAGGATTTTATTTTTAAAAATAAGCCCAAACTAATCTATGGTAATAAAAATAAGGACACTGGTTAGTCTGGTAGTGATGACTAGTTGAGGACAAATGCTAGAAATTTTTAATTATTATTAAAAATATTTAGCAAACATCTTCTTTATCATTAATTTTTATTTACAAATACTGTATACCCACTAAGCAAAATCTCCCTCTTTCCCTCCTCTCTCTTTCCCCTGGTAACCTCTAATTTACTTTCTCTGTCTGAATTTGCTATTTCTGTTTCTTAATGTAGGTGCTGGTTAACACAGATGTTTTACTTACTGAAAATCCATTGAGCTACATACTTATTATCAGTGCACTTTCCCCCATGCATGTTAAGCTTAATTAAAAAATAAATAAAAACCTGTCAACTATGGGACAACAACTAAAAATATTTTAAAAGAAGTATAATTGATGTGCTAAGAGAGGAGATAAAATGGAATCGTATAAAATGCTCAATTAAAACCCAAAAAGGCAGAAACATTGGGGAAAAAAGTAACAGAATAAATACAATTAACACAACTATGAATGGGTTAGATATTAATCCAACTAAATAAAATTAAACTAAAATTCAATAAAAGAAAATAGTAAAATTCACAAATCTATAGAATTTAATTAATACACTTCTAAGTAACCCAGGGGTTAAAAAGTCTCAAGAGAAATTAAAATATTTTGAACTCAATGAAAATGAAATGTACCTTATCAAAATGTGTGGAATGCAGCAAAACACTGTAGAGGAAAACTTATAGCATTAAATGCATACATTATATAGAAGAAATATCCAAAATCAATATCTAATGTGAATGGTCTAAATTCATCAATTAAAAAATTGTCAGAATGGATGAAAAAACAAGATCTAACCATATGTTATCTATAGGAAACTCACTTTAAATATAACAACTCAGGTTGAAAGTAAAGGGATGAAGAAAGATATATCATGCCAACACTAATCAAAAGAAAACTGGAATACCTATATTAATTTGAAACAAGCCAACTTCAGAACAAGGGATATTATCAAGGATAAAGAAGGACGTTACATAATGATAAAGCAATTATTCAAGAATACATAATAAACCTTAAAGCATATAT
>PVKY010008261.1:0-14205 GCA_004027775.1 Bradypus variegatus
AGAGCTGGAGCTGGTTCCACTCTATTCCACGTGTACTAGACGCCTGATCAGCTTGAACTACAGACTAGTATGGTGTAAGGGAACTGGATTGTGCAGTTAATTTGTTTTAAGCTCATGGGCTGGCCTGGGGGAACTTGATCACTCCCATAAGAATGGCACAGGGGTGTACCATGGCTCCCCAAATTCCCAGAGGGAAAAAAAGGTAGTAACTCTAGGAAACACGATTAAAATGTCCAAAACTACATCCCCCGTTGAAGCTGCTCCCTTCAGGCTCCCCAGCCTCCCAACTCCATGCTGGTTGCAGAGGGAGGAAAAGGGGGCCTCAGGGGGCTGCTCAGCTGTCTGGCCCTTGGGTCCTGAGGCAGAGCAGGCCAAAGCGGGCTCCAAGCACCTCCCCTGCTTCCTTCCCAGACCCAGGCTGCCCCGCAGACAGCTACTACCAGTGCAGTCAGGCTCCTGGACCCACCATCGCCACCCCAAGGATACTGTTCCAGCTTCTGCCGCTGGTCCATGGAGCCCGAGTGGTGGATGATCTTGCGCAGGCCCTGCACCCAGTGCCGGGCATCATCTGGCGACGAGGAGATAAGGTCCAGTGTGTTGCGCTGGTCCTTGAAGACGATGGAGAAGCAGCGGTCCTCAGGCACGTCACGGGCGAACTTCTCCATGCCCTCGGTGCGGTGTCCCTGCCGCACCTCCTGAATGTCCTCGATGGAGACTGCAAGTGGGGACGGGTGGGGCCCAGAGAGTCGTGACTCCCCAGTCCCTGCCCCTGACAAACGGCCGCCTCTGCAATGGAGGGCAGCAGAGCTTAGAGACAGGGCCGGGGCGGGAGCTCAGGCAGGAGCCCAAGGATCCCGACAGAAAGAGAAGAGGGGCAGGGGGACAGACAGCATGGGAACTAAAGGAGGGAGGAGGACAGAGGCTGAGGTGGAGATGGAGTGGGCAGAGCGGCAATGCACAGGGAGAGACGCAGCAAGAGGTTTTAGGGCAGGATGGACACCTGGGCCACCAGGCCTGCTGTCTCAGTGACAGGAAGGGAGCAGGGGTCCCAGGGGGGATTGGGTAGGGTTCTTAGAGGGAGATAGGAAGAAAGCATTATGGAAGTTGGGGCCACAAGTCCTCCTGATCATACTTGATTTTGGGCCTGTCCCCACCTCACACAGCCAGAAGAGCCCCCAGGCCCTTCTCCTGTTTGCTCAGGAGACTGGAACCAGCCCCAGTCAGCCCTCTGGGGGCAGAGGGAGAAGTGCCCTCATCAGAGGTAGATATGGCCCTGTCTTGTGTGTATCTGCAAGTGTCCTGACCTCAGGAAGCCCCTTGGTGCCAAGGGTGGAGGAAGGCCCCTGGGAGTCTGAGAGATTACATCGTTGGGAGCCAGGGAGAGGGCCCTCCCTTCACAGCCCAGCCTTCCAAGCTTCAGGGAGAAGCAAGGCCCTGCCTGCACCCCAGCCCCTGTGTGCCCTCCATGGCTGGAGCCCATCCTACCAGGTTCATTCTGGGCCTCCCAGCAGCAGGACCCAGGCTCTACCCCTTTCCCACCCCCATCCTGAGCCATCCATCTGTCCTAGGAGGCCCAGCCTCCTGTCCCTCCCTGTGCCCACCCCCACCCCTGAGTGCCCAGGGGCCTCCCAGCCACCTGCAGCCCCACGTGAGGCTGGGCAGAGGGCTCTCAGAAGCAGGACACGTGAGCTCCCTTGGCCATCTGGGGTGCAGAGGCTATCCCTGCTTAATCCCTCCACCCGCAGCATCCTGTGCCCCACTATATCCCACACCAGCTGCAGTTGTAAGTGAAAACAGGAAGCCTGAGACACAGAGCCCCCCAGGACAGCACTCCTACCCGCACCAGAGAGAAAGTCCAGATGCCTTCACTGCTGATAACACCCTGTCTGCCTCTGGGAACCAGAGCCCACGGGGCCGAGGGCAGGATGGGAAGAGATTCAGGGAGCAGGAAGTGGAGCCAGAGAGATCTGGGGCAGGGGGTGGCAGCAGCTTCAGTCCTCCCTCATCTGCTCTCTCTGCCTCTCCAGGTGTGAGTGCCACAGTCTCACTGCCCACCCAGAGATGGGCAGCAGCCAGTGGGCCCAACCCAGGACCTGGCTCCACTTCTGACCTGGAAGACAGCCCCCTTGTGGCCGCGCTGGCAGACTCCACGCTCCTCACTTGAGCACACCTGGCCCCTGGACCCTGGGCCTGTCACCCCGAGCCTTTCCTCTCAGGGTGCAGGCCCTTCCCACCGTACATTTGCTCACACGGGGTCTTCTGCTTGGACTGCTCTTCCTGCCCTTTTGCTCACAGTTGTCCTGGTGTGAGGCCCACATCTCACCAGCCCAAATGGGTCTCCCTCTCCTCTGTATGACCCCACCCCCACCCCCCACTAAATGCAAGCACATGCTGGGGAACCGTGCATGTGTGGTGAGTGGGCTCGAGGGAATCCCCAGGGCTCCAAGTCTAAGCTGCCCCGTTCCCACAGTACCTCCACCCATGATCCCCAGGGCTGGCCCACCAACATACAACAGGAAATCCTCTATCAGGGCAGGAGCCCTATGAAGGAGCCTGTCTGGCGCCACAGACAGAGCCAAAGTCAGGCAGTCACTCCTGTGCTTATGTGGCAGTGGGCTGGGCTGGGGTAGACACAGGCTTGGGTGGTTTCCTGAGGGTGCATCAGGACCCCCAGCCCCTCAGACCCTGCTCAGCCCTGCTCAGAAACCTTTCATGGCCGACAGCCCCAAAGATTCAGCACCGCTGTCCCCCACCTGCCCCTGCTCCTGCCCCACCTCACCTCTCAGCCCTCCACAGGCCACAGACAGGCAGGCCGTGCCTTCTCCTATCTTTGTCCCCAGCATCTCTAGACTTGGCAGACACATGCTGGTCAAATGTCACCCTCAGGCACCCATTCGGAGGACACCCTTAGTAAGCTGACCCTCCCCCCTCCCTATGTCAGCTGTGTGGTCACGTCCAGGGCTGACCCTGCCTCGCCGTAGTCAAGGGTGGGGTGAAGGGAGGAGGCCTGCCAGGGGTCTGAGCTGCAGTGATCTATTGCAGTAGGCAAGTGTAGTTATTTAAATTTAAATTAATTCAAATTAAATAAAACTAAAAATTCAGTTCCTCAGTCATACTAGCCACATTTCAGATGGTCAGGAGCCACTGGCGGCTAGTGGCTACCACACTGGAAGGCACAGATACAGAACTTTTCCACCATCACAGAAAGTTCTTGGACGGCATTGGTCTAAACTTTTCCACCAAATAAATGTGCAGAGATATGGAAGAGGGACATCTCATTTTACAGATCTTTAGGAGTTCTTGCCTTAAAGGGCAGAAGTCAGCAGAGCTTCCTCTCTAAGGCACTCTCCATTGGCAGGCCTTAGCTTTGAGCTCCTCGGCCTTTTCAGGACCTTCCAGACCCACACCCTTGAGGGAACTCCCCAGCTGTGGACTCTTCTGGGTGAACCAACTCTGCTCCACCCCAATATCCCTCATATAGCCCCAACCCAAGGGAGGTGTCTGCTTCCTGTGGCCCCACCTCACACCCTGGCCAGTGATTCCCGGAAGTGCCTTAACTGCCTCTGGACTTTGGGCCTGGCTTTTGTCCTCACCCCACCTGGAGTCCTCGTCTTTCCAACTTCCCTCCTTCTCATAACTGCCTGGGCACGTACCTGTGAGTTCAGGCAACATCACCCAGCTCCCTCCTTACTTCTGGGCCTTGCTTTCCCCATCTGCAGTCATGGTTATGTATCCCCTACCCCCTCAAGGCTTTAGTATTTCTATCTATAGTTCTCTTTTCTTGACTGCCCTCTTTAGCCCAGAATATGCCTTAGTTTCCCTATCAGTGGTTTAACGGGCTCCTCTCCTCCACCCCAACCAGTCTCATTTTCCCCATCTCTGGTCTTGGTTGCATGACTGACCAAAGCTCCACCGGGCCAGGCCTCAGATTCTATCTGTGGTCCTGGTCCATGATTGACCCCCTACCCTATACCATCCTAGCCAGCCTCAGTTCCCCATCCAAGGCACAGGATTCTGCCCCCTGCTGCCCGCCCCTGGGCACTCACACAGATGGGTCTCTGGGGTCCGCATGACCTTGCGGGACTCCTGCCAGATGGTCTTGCAGTCTTCCTGCAATTTGTAGAAGCGCTCTCTCCGCCATGAGCTGGACTTCACCTTCAGGAGCTGGCTGCCCTTCAGCAGTGCCTGTAGGTCCTCATCATTCTGCAGGCCTGGGGGACAGAGCAGGCAGGATGACACCTGCTCCACCAGTGTCTCTGCTGCCCCAAACCCATACGGCCACGCCCACCCCCAGACCCTCTCAGAGTCCCCTTTGTGCCAGCCTCATCCTCTCCTTGGTCCTCTGTTCACTTCTCCCTCCTTCACCCACGCTCCAACGTGCTGCCGGGACCCTGCCTCCTCCAGGAAGCCATCTCTGATAGCCAGCTGAAGTGGCTATGCCAAACCTTAGAAACCTGCCCACCCAGGGCCTTTCTTTATACCCTGTGACCTGCCATCTTTAGCTGAATTAGATAATGGAAGGGCAGCTAATCCAACAGCAGCTAGTTCCTGGGGGTGGGAACCAGCTCCCTAGGATATGGCCTGGCTTGAAAGATGTGATGGACCCCACCTGGTCACACTCAGGTTCAGAGTGAACTGAAGGAAGCTGGGACCATAGGCAGAGTAGGAGAGAAACGGGGCAGACACAGAGGGAACTGGACACCAGAGCTTCATGGAACCTAAAAACTTCCCAGCTCCAATGGCTCTGGAATTACCCCTGCCTGGGTTCTACTGTGACCTGGGTAAGTAACTTCATGTTAATGGGCCTCTGCTTTCCTATCTTTAAAATGGGAATAATAACAGCACCACCACCCCCCTCAAAGGGAATTTCTGAGGTTAAAGGAGATAATGTGTGTATCTGGGGAGGGTCCTGGGCACTCAGCAATGACAGTTGTTCTTAGCGTCAACACTGGTTGCCGTGGGACCCTTGTGCCCATCCCTGCCACCCCTGTCCCAGCTGTCCCTACCCCTGACTTGAGCATGCCTGAGTGGGTCTCTGATCCTTGCCCCTGGAAGAGAGAGATGAGCCTGCTGCCCCTACCCTTCGCTGCCCGCCCCCATCCCTGAAGGCCGAAGGCACAGTGCAGCCCTTTCAGAATCTGAGACGGGGCAGAACCCTGACTGCTTGCCCCCTTCCTGCCCAGCTCTCTCGCTGCTCTCAGAGACCCAGGCTGGGCCTGAGGTGTGGGTTCCCAAAGATATGATGACCACCGTCCTACCAGGCCCAAACACGAGGTTCCAAAGGGGCACCAGGCCCTATTTCCTCAGAGCCCTCACCCTAAGCAGACCCTGCACCAACTGTGGTCCAACAGGCTTAATAAAGGAGAGACACCCTCACAAACACCCTCCTGGCCCACCTAAGTAATACAGTTATAGATACAGATAAACATAGAGATAGAGATATATCCATAAATATTAGAGATAGAGAGAGATTCATACCACCGTGGCTACCTGTGGCCCAGCAGCCAGCTCTGTTTAGAGTAAAATAGCCACCTCACTTCTGTCCCCTAAACTACATGGCCTTTCAGAAATCTTTGTCCTGCTGCTACAACAGAGTGATGGCATCAGGGACCCTGAGGGTCTAGTCTGAGTGGCCTGGGCCTAGGCATAAGTACGGATCCCTCACAAAGCCATAAACTCTTCTTTTCTGAGCCCAGACCCCCAATCCCTGATAGCCTCTCCCACTGTATCCACACCTCCACCAGCCTGCCCCTCACACCCATGGGACCTACAGAACCTTCTGGACCACTTCCCCAGGCCTTGTTACCCACATCCTCCCCAACCCTTCCCAGTCTTCTGCTTCCAGTGGAGTCAGAGCCCAGTGCTACCTGCCCCCGCCCTCCCCCCCATGGCTTTAGGCAACTCCCTTCCCTCTGAGCAGCGTCTGTCTCCTCATCAGCACTGGGGTGAGAACAGCGCTGGAGAAGGCAGGTCTCTCTTGGCCTCCTCAGAGGAGTCTGATGCGACCTGCCCCCATCTTTGTCCCAGGCCTCCCAACCCCTCCCAGGAGACCTCTCTGCCTTAGCAGAATGGTTTCCCTTCAGACCAAGGGAAGGCCTAGTGGAGGAGAAGGGGGCTCCCTCAGGATGTCCTAAACTGTTGGCTGTGTCTGTCGGGCCCAGGATAGGAGGATAGGGAAGGGGCCATCTCTGGCCTCTGCTCGGAGAGCCCTTGTCCTTTCTCAGGCTGAGGTACAACTAGGCAGGACATCCCCTTACCCTGCCCCAGCTGGGCATACATCAGGACCAGTCACTGTCTGACAACACAGATGGGAATGGAGGGGTCGGGAAGTAGGAAGGTGAGACCCACCTTCCGGTCCTGGAAAACACCGTGAGGAGATGACGACATGTTCATCCTGCCCTGGAGCCGGGCTGCAGCCCTGTCTGCGGTCAGGCAGAGAAAACCTCCCTGCCTGCTGATATGGTTTGCGGAATGGAGACCTCAGCCCCAGGGTGGGCTTTGATAATTCCAAAAGGTTATAGCCACTCCCCTCCGGGCCACTGGGGAAACTAAGCTGGCATCTCTGTCTCTTGAGCCCTAATTAGGGCCTTTTTCTTTCTGGGGCCTCTGGGCTGCCCCCACCACCACCTTTACTCCCTCAGCCCCCAAAAAGTCTATAGGCACCCCTTGCCCAGCCCCACCTACCCAGCCATAGCACCCTCCTCCTTTGTGGGGTGCTGGAGGTGAGGGCTCTCTGAGCTCAGGGCATCACCAACCTGCCCAGTTAGCTTCAGAGTGAGGTGGTCACTGAGGAGTGTGGAGGGCACTGTGTGTGCTAAATGGGAGGCGGAGGGGGTGCCAGGAGTCCTACCCACATACCGAGGGCAATGCACAATGGAGACATGCTGGGCTTGGGTCCACAGCAATACACAGAGCTATAGCCACATGGATTCAAAGTCACACACCCCACACCACCACACTCAGTCACACACTGCCACACACAATCTTGAAGTGACAATGAGACTCATGCAGTGATATACTGCCACCCAGAATTACACATTGTCACATGGAATCACACACAGCCAGATGTAACAACATACAGTGCCAGAACATCATCAAAAAATGATAATAGCATCCACCATGATAATAATAAATATTTGTGTGAGATACTGTTCGTAACACATGTATTTAATCCCAACAACTCTATGAGGAAGGCACAATCATTATTCCCATTTTACAGATGAGGAAATTGAGACTCAAGGAAGTTACGCAGTGGAGTCAGGACTCAAAAGCAGGCAGCCTGCCCACAGGGCCAGTGCTATGAAACATTACCTTATACAGCCACCACCCAGGGAAACACTGCCTCCGAGAGTAACACCGTCAGACAATCCACATCACACAGACGCCATAACAGGGTCAGTCACCCTGAGCCACCCACTGTCACATCTGTCACACGCAGTTACACAGCATCATACTGGATCCCACACCTTCACGCTGGGTCACACACAGACACACCTACAGTGCCACATCACACCATTGGTTAAACTAGCAATGCACACATCAGTGCTGCACAGCAGCCTAGATGACCACACAAGAGGACAGACTGCATCACTCTGGGTTACACTCTGGGTCACCCACTGTCACACTGGTCAGAGGTGCACACATTTGCACAGTATCACACTGAATCACAATGTCTAGCAGATCATCTCATGGAGTACACAATCATAACCAGTTACACGCATATCCAGTGGTGCCAGGAAATTTATAAACGGGTGGGGTTGGCAGTGGTAACTGGGAGGGCTTTGGAGAGGCTGAAGGAGATAACGAGGTGGGGTAACTACTTTCCTCCCCACTCCCAGCAGTCACCCCATTGTTCCACCATTATAAACCCAGCTCCAAAATGGGTCACACACTCACAGGAATACCAAACAGGTCCAATCAAAGACTGGAGGGCAGGTGGCCCCGAGCTTACGGAAATGTATTCTGCAACCTTCCCCAGCTGCCTTCCCGCTCCCCGCATATCACGGTGCCCCCTGCGCTCCTTACCCAACCTCTGTCCATTGAGTGCCGCCACCTTGAGGCTCTGCTCCTGCAAATAGAGCTCCCTAGAGCGGCTCCGGCTCCGGAGCCCCAGGCACTGCATGTCGACTCCGCAGTGCCCCTGCCTCCCGCGGAGCGGTGCGCGAGACGGTGCAGCCTACAGAGCCTGCCCGCCCCAGGGGGCGGGACCACATCCCTGGAAGAAGCGGGAACGTTGTCCGGGCTTGGATGGGCGGAGCTAGAAGGAGGCGGGGCCGCAGGGGCAGGGCAAGAGAAGGGGTGAACTCCGAGTCGAGGGGGCGGGGCCTGGGCGAGAAGGGACTCCAGCCGTGGGTGTGGAGCCAGAGCCCAGGAGGCGGGGTGGAGAAGGAGGGGCCCGGCCGGGAGGCGGAGTGGATTCGCGGCAAAGCCAGAGCCCCAAAAGTGGGTCGGAGACGAAGCCAGAGCCAAGGAAGTGGGGCGAGGGAGGGGCCATCCCTGGTAGACTGAGTTCAGGCAGGGAGCCATTGCCCGGGAGGTGACGTGAAGGTAAAGCTCTATAGACGGAAACCGTCTTAGGGCGGAGCCGAGCCTCAGAGGTGAAACAGGGGAAGATCCCGCACGCGGAGGGGCGGAACCTCGGCTTTGGAAGCGGTGTGGGGGCGGGGCCAGGGCCGGGGAGAAGGGGCGGGTTCAGGCCGGGGGGCGGAGCGTAACCCGCGAATTCTAAACACCCGCTCCCAGGCTGGCAGAAAGCAAGAAGGGCGAGGTCGAGCCAGGCGGCGTTGAAGAGGAGGTCACGGTGGGTCGTGGCTGGGACAGCGGGGTCTAGTGGAGAACGGGACAGGAACGGCCCCGGAGGAGCCGAGGACGGATCCTGAGTTAGACAGCCGAGCCCGCCAAATATTTTACCTCAATTTCTCAACGAATTCATTGTGACTCAGCTTGCTGTTTCTTCACTGGTGAACGTAAAGCAGGCCTGTTTCCTTCCCTCTTGAGTGGGGTAATCCCCAAGGTACCGGACGTGAACGGAATTGTTGGAAAAAATGCTGATCTTTAAAATGTGCCTATTAACGCAGGCTTGCATCGATGAATAGTTGAGAAGGACTGCAACTTTAAACAAATCTGTGCTGCCAGCGTGCTCAGGAACAGTGGCCCTTTCATGCACATTACAGTTTCCCTTTCATGCACTCAGCAAGTATTTACTGAGCCCCTACTGTGTGCCAACATCAGGACACCTCCCAGAGGCCTGACTCACTCCTCTCCTTTTTACTCTCTGCCTCTTAATAATTCTTCCATTTGCTTCATTGCAGCTCCAGTCACCAGCATCGTCAGTGAGTCACTGACAAAGCCAGTTATTAGACAGACAAGCACAGCAATAACAACAATAAACTGAAGCACAGAGAGACTTGTCTAAGGTCACGCCACAGAGAATAAATCACGAACAAGGTTTGTGTAGTACACTGACAGCTAAAATATAGTTACAGAAAAACCTGTTCTTCAGCTGGTGGGAATGGGGAGTGGGACGGACAGAGAAGCCTCTGTTATAGAGATACCCTACAGGGGTTCTTAATCAGAGAACCAGGATCCCCTAAAGCTTCAGAGAGAGAATCACATTCCAATATAATTTGTTTCCTTTGAGTTCCTACGTATTTTATTTTATGCATTTTAAAACATGATCCTGAGAAGGGGACCACAGGTCAAGTGGTCTATGGCACAAAAAAAAATAAGAATCCTGAGGATCAGTATGTGTTTGTGTAGCATGGGCCTGGAACCCCAAGGACTGACAGCTTTGAAACATAACTAAGGTGGGTGAAGGCTGGCCACCCCAACTTGCTAGGATAGGTCTGGAACCATCATCTTTTGGAGGTAATGGCTTTTTGGCCAACCCAGCATTCCTACAGCCAATAGTGTTTCATCCTCACAACATCCCGGTGAGGTACTGCTGTCCCATGGATGAGAAAACAGGCCCAGAGAGGCAAAGGGTCCCACCCTAAGTAGAGGCAAAGCTCAGACTGGAGCCCAGGTCTCCTAGGACCAAGATGAGGACCCTCCTGGCCTGTCTTCTATCTTTACAAAGGCTAGTTCTTGCAGTAGGGCTAGAGGGACTGGTTGTAGGAAAAGTGAGTGGAATAGGATGTGTTCATCAAGGGGAGGGCCCTGGGAAGAGATGTCCTTTCAGGCACATCTGGGAACATACTAGAGAAGCCAGCTCAGGCCTGGCCAGAATAGAATGACAGCAGAGGAAGCAGGGTGAGGGGGGCGGTGTGTGTGGCTGAGGGCCAAGAACATCAAGTTGAGGGCATCAGAGGCCCTGAAAGGAGCCCCTTTGTTCTTTGTTCTTTTTCTTTATATATAGTTTTACTGAGATATATTCACATACCCTATAATCATCCACAGTGTACAACCAACTATTCACAGTACTATCATCATATAGTTGTGGATTCATCACCGGAATCAACTTTTGAACATTTCCTTACTCAAAAAAAATAAAAATAAAAATAAAAGTAAAAAAGAACATCCAAAACATTCCATCTCCCACATCCTACCCCATTTTTCATTTAGTTTTTGTTCCCATTTTTCTACTCATCTGTCCATGCACTGGACAAAGGGAGAAGGATCCATGAGGCTTTCACCATCACATTGTCACACCATGTAAGCTACATAGTTACACAATCGTCTTCAAGAACAAAGGCTACTGGGTTGTAGTTCGACAGTTTCAGGTATTTCCTTCTAGCTATTCCAATATTGTAAAAACTAAAGAGGGTTATCTATACAGCGCATAAGAATGCCCTCCAGAGTGACCTCTTGACTCCATTTGAAATCTCTCAGCCACTGAAATTTTATTTTGTTTCATTTTGCTTACCCCTTTTGGTCAAGAAGATTTTCTCAATCCCACGATGCTGGGCTGGCTCATTCCCAGGAGTCATGTCCCACTTTGCTAAGGAGATTTACTCCCCTGGGAATCAAGTCCCACGTAGGAGGGAAGGGCAGTTAGCTCACCTACCACATGGAACCCCTTTGTTCTTGAGCCCAGTTCTGGCCATATATTCCCTGCCCAGGAACTACCCCATGGTGACCCCCCACCTCCCAAAGAACTGGAAGGTGTAAACAGGGAAGTGTAAACAACAACTCACAGGATGTGGGAACTTGGTGGGTGGGCCTCCTGCAGGAATACAGTACTTATTGGATAGGAGGTATGTTCTGTCTTATAAATAAATTCAACCCTCACAGAAACCCTAAGTATTTGTGTTATTACTCCCATTTTATAGATGAGGAAACTGAGGTAAAGAGAAATCAAGGGATTTGTCTGAGATGAAAAAACCAAGACTTGAACTCAGGCAGTCTGCCTCCAGAATCCATGCTTGAATACTACACTGCCCCTGCATGCATCTGGGGCAAGGACAGATGAGGACCTCTCATATTTAGGAGGGTTCTGCAGTCCCCTGGGTCAATGGTGGGAACCCAGAAGGCCTTCCTATAGTAGAACTGACTGCTCAAGCCAGAGGTTGTGGTCCTATAGCACATGTCCATTGGCCTGGGACCCACATTGTGAGAGGGGTGCAGACTCTCCAATGGAAGGATAGACAACATGGAACAGCATGGACACAGTGACATCCCCCCCCCACCACCACCTAGGTTCTTTGCTCGCCATCTGCTTTAACAGGGAGGACAGAAAGCCATTCAGGGAGTTGATTTTGGGTGATGAGCCAGAAGTGGCAGGGTCTTCAGGGAAAATAGCTAGGCGTCACAGTGTCCATGCTTGACAGGGTCAGGCATTTGGGAGGCAAGTCTCAAACATGATGGGCCACAGCTCAAGACCCTGGTGGCCAAGCCCATGTCACAGGGCTAGGAGGCTCTGACTGAGGCTCCATGAGGGATTCCCAGGGAAGAGGCCAGGACTGCTCCAGGAGAGAGATTGGACAAATGTACAGACACATGAGGAAGGAGCCCATTCCAACATGAATTAAACCATGCCAGAGGTGATGAGAGGGCTTTTAGGAGTTCCAAGACAAGCAGAGAAGGGGTGGCAGTCTGCAAAGTGAAGAGCCTCAGCTAATGAATGGATGTTGAGAGAAAAAGCATGGGTCTCCACTGTGATCCTCTGAACTGCCCAGCCTCCCTTCCTGCCACTCTGGCAGGAGTGCTAAGGATGACTCTGGCCTGAGGAGGGAAGGAGCACTGAAAGGGGCAGGGATCCCATGACCCATCTGGATGATGTTGCTTGGAGGATCTCGGGCTACTGGAATGAGGGCAACAGCTCTGGGCATAAGTGTCTCTGGGCCACAGGGACCAGCTGTATATAAACTGGGAAACAGAAGACACAAGACAGACTGGAGATCTGGCTTCTGGGAACATGTTGGAGTCCCACTGACCTCCAGCAGATCTCTAGTGGAGGGCCAGATGGCTCTGCTCTTCTCTTTCCCATCTATCATCTCTATGAACAGTTAAGATGGATGTGTGGTGGGCACTAGAGTCTCTAATCCCAAGGATACTAGAGAAGAAGGGGAAATATGGTTGAGCAGCAACTTGTGTGAGAGGGGCAGAGTTTGCTGAGCTGTCAGATGATCTGGGGGACAGTAGAGCAAGGTCCCGGTAAGACTGGCATGCGCAAAGAGATGCCATGTCCACATTGGGCGTCTCACTGGGCCAGAAGCCCTCCAGGCTTTGCAGCCAGGAGCTGCCCCCTCTGCTGGAAGGCCAGCAGTAGGACAGGGAGCTGGCCCAGACTCTGTGCCCAGGTCCAAGGAGACAGACCTCCACTGGACAAAGGACAGAAATGCAGGCAGCTTGAGCTGAGACTCAGCCATGTCAAGCCAGGACGGTCCGCGGATGGGAGATTCCACCTGCTCCTTCCAGGCTGAGCATCACTGACTATGATTTCTACTCTGGGCCAACTTGGCACACCTCCTCGCCCCACCCCTCACCGCCTGCCACACCCGTGCTGCCTGACGCGGTCCAGGCATGCAAGAGCTTTGGGGATTCTCTCGGGGCGGCCCAGAAGGGGAGAAGTAGGGAGAACTTGGTCATTCCTGGATGTCAGTTCCTTGCCTCCTCAGCCCCTCTGTGCGTGCCGGGCCGTGGAGCCCAGCTCTAAGTGACGGCAAGGGGGAGCTCCTGGGACTGCTAACCCTCATGCACGCCCCCTAGGCCGTATCTGGACGACAAGCCTGGAAACACTCAGGGTCCTGTCCGGCAATCTCAGCCCCGGGAGTCGCAGGCCGAGATTTCTGCAATCCCGCAAAGGGGCTAAGGGGAGGGACCGAGGAGGAGCGGAAGGGCGGCCGAGGGAGCTGGGCGCCCCGGGCCCAGGGCGGGGAACGGCTTCCCGCGGCGTCCGCCCTTGCAGGGTCTCCCCCCGCGCGCCGATCCGTCACTTACCGTGCAGAGTCAGGAAGTCCCGACCCGAGTCCATGCCCGACGGGCAGCGCGAGGGGAGAGGGGCACCGCAGGACACACGTGCGCGGCGACAGCGCCGGCGACCTCGGGTCCCAGCAGAGTGCAGTGGAGGGACTCGACAGAATTGCTGTGGGAGGAGGCCGAGGGTGGCCCCGGCTCCGCCCCTCCCCCAGCCAATCCGCGCCCCCGCCCCCTCGACCCGCCAACCCGCGTCTCTCCCCGCCCAGTCCCGGGAGCCCGGGATGGAGGGCGGGGGTGGGGGCCGGGCAGTCGGGCCCACTCTGGCTCGGGCCGGTGGGTGCGTCCCGGCCAGAAATAGCCGGATCGGCCCAGCTTCTTCCGCAGCCGCCGCCAACGGGCTACGGGCCCTGTTATTACAGCGGGCGGCAGGGCTCCACGCCCTGCCTGCGGGCGCCTCGCCCGAGTCGGGGCGAGGGTAGGAAGAATCCGGCGCGGTCCCCTAGAATAGTCCGCATAACCTCCGACGCCCAGCCCGACTGCTGCGTAAGAGCTCCGCGGGGTCCAGGATGCTCCCCACGGTGTCTGCTTTCCCTTTTGCCAAAGGTGGGCACCGGGTCGGCTTAGGAGGTCCTCGGAGAGGACTACCTGGGCTTGTCCGGTGGACACTGGCTGAGAGGTTTCTAACCCTAGGAGCGCCTTGTGGGGAAGGGAGGAGGTGGCGAGGAAAGTTCTCAGCAGGCTGGCGGAGGGAGCTCGGCTTTGAGCCCTTCATACCCCAAATCCCTGCTGATCTGTGCATGGGGGCCAGGGACAGATGTGGGGTTTGGGGCGGGTGTGTGTGTGTGT
>PVKY010008262.1:0-14205 GCA_004027775.1 Bradypus variegatus
AAAATCACATTTTAAAGGGCCAGCTTTAATTCAAAGACATGCTTTGCCTTATACACTTTCTGCTGGCAGCATTTTACAATTTGTTGAGAAAGTCATTAGAGTCACTTGACTGTTCAGTGCTGCCTTCGAATTTTTCACTCTTCATAAAAACTCTTACAAAGACATAAACGGTTTTAGTGGCTCTGATAACTTTGATAGCGTTGATGGACTCGGAACAAAGTTTAACAACTGCCTGCGTGCTGGCCTTTTATTTTATATTTCCCGTTAAGCACTCAGATTTGTCGCCATAATCTGAGATGAGGGTTTTGCACTTTGGGTGCAGCCTGGTTTTCCAGCCTGCGGCCTCCCCATGGACCGTCTGGAACTTTCTCCAGTTCCCTGCAAAGCTCACGAACCAGGCGTCTGACCAGAGCATCCTGGGGGCCCTTGGCCTCCCTCCAGAGACAGCCCACAGCAGGGGGTTCCAGGACTCAGCAAGGAACCCTGGGCCACTGGTTGCTGGGCGACAAGGAAATCCTCCCCCAGCTTTATCCTTCAAGTTCTTATAGGACCAGAGCTTCTCTCACCTCAGTAGAGAACGGATACAATCTGCAGAGGTATAATTCAATGTTACTGGATGGAGGGTGGGAAGCAAATTTCTATAAATAAAACCATACCCCCACCCCCTTGATTTTCATTGCTTTATATTCCCATAAAATAAACACCCTGTTGAATAGGACACATTAAATAACATGGCAAACCCTCTGAAATCATATATGTAAAGGAAAATGAAACATTTGTGGCAAAATGTTGCTAAGAATTAAATAAAGCTCATGCCATTCCAATGACCTCTTCGAATTTTAAAGTTCAAAACCATTGGTACTCTCATAGAAAGGGAGATAAATGTTGGTTAATCAACCTTTTAATGTCAGTCTTTATTTCATCCTAACATAAACCGTCCCACTGAAAGCTCTAAACATACCTGCTAGCTATTTCTTCTGGGGAAAGTTTAATTTATATGATAGATAGACCTAAATTGCTTATTTAATAGGTCAGGATTCTTATAGCTCTCCATGTGTTTATTTAGTAGTGTTTGTAAACATTTCATGGAGAAATTTGCATCAATGTGTACACACATTATAAAGGCTAGTGTCTTATTTTATTATGACTAAGAATGAGACGGATGAGGGGATGAGGCTTTTCTCAAAAGAGTGAGGTTTTTTAACTGAAAATCTATTAGCCTGTGCTTTTTTTTTGATAATATTTTACAGCAACTGAAAATTACACTTTGTTTTTTGTTTTTTGTTTTTTAAGTTTTAAACCATCAGGTGGAAAATACTAATTGCTAAAGTGCTTTTAATCTGCAATTACCTGTGCTTAGGATTCTCTTTTGTAACTATGGTTCATGACAAAGCTGCACTGTCCTCGCCATAAATAAAGTTTTAAAATTTTCAAGAGGAAATGAATTGCAGAAAGAACTTTTTAGGAAGCTTTAACCATTCATTTCGAACCCTGGTTATAAGTGAAAGGTTAACCTAAACTCCAAGCCATGAGCTGGACGGGAAAATAAAGGCGATGAAAGGCATGTGTTTGATTTCCTGCCATTCTGAATGCTTAAAACCTGAGGGTCCTAAAAGGGGAATTTGGTGCCCACCCACCAACCACTCAGGACTGCAGAACCAGTCTTTAAGCATTCAGCAGAGAAGGCTGTGGACCAGAGCACTTTACCTCGCTCAGAAAGAAATCTCTTTGAAGACACTGCAGGCAGAGGTGGTCTTTACAAAAATGTGGGCTACAAAACATGTAGGAACCAAACACACAACTCTACCACTCTCCAAATGTGCAAAATGACCATTTTCTTTAGAAGAAATCTCTAATCTCATGTCTCCTCCTTCACTAGGTTCCACACCCCTGGAAAAAAATAAATACTCACGAAGCTTTCTCTGCTGACACCAAAGCGGGAGTCACCTGGACTGATAAACTATCAGGCTTAACTACAGTTTTCAGAGAAAATCTTTTTATTCCTGTCCTCTAGGGGGACCCTTATCTAGACTTTTAGGGAATTCAATTTGATTAAAAGATGATTTAAATAAAGATAAATTTAGGGCAGCCTGCATAGTTTTCTATCACCGCAAAGTTAATGGGGAAAATATATCTGGCCATGCTGTAAATTCCTGAGAATAAATTAATGGTTCCACTGACATACTCAAAATAAATATGTGCCTGTCATAAATGTAATTAAATAATTCAGTGGAAAAATTAAATGTTGAAACAATTACCCACATGGTTTAGAGCATTAAGAAAATATTACAGAAAAGAAAAATGGAAGCTGTTATTAATAAAACGTGAATCATTTTCATGTCTTTGGATTTTTTTCTAGTTTCCTCATGACAAAAGGAAAGAGAAAATAGTATTTATGAAGGGCCTTCTATGTGACATTAAGGAATTTCATAACTGCTGTGATGGTTAATTTTATGTGTTGACTTGGCTAGGTTATTGTGTCCAGTTGTCTGGCCAAACATTGGCCTAGATGTTGCTGAGAAGTATTTTGTAGATGTGCTTAGCATCGATAATCAGCTGACTTTAAATTAAGATAATCATCCTTGGTAATGAGGGTATCATCCAATTATTTGAAGACATTAAGAGCAAGAACTGTGGTTTCCAGTAGAAGAAATTCTGCCATGAGTCTACACCCTTGACTCCTCTCTGTGTTTCTAGCCTGCTGTTTCCCCCATGGATTTTGGACTCAAGATTTCAACATCTTACTTGAATTTCCAGACTGCCAGGCTGTCCTACAAATTCAGACTCGCTACCTTCCTCAGTCATGTGAGCCAGTTCCTTACACACACACACACACACACAGAAACGTGCACACACACACACATTCCTCTATTGGTTCTGTTTCTCTAGAGAATCCTAATATATCCATCATCCCATCTGATTATCAAAACAACCTTGCAAGTCCATTTTACAGATAAGGTAAAGGCAACCAAAGCTTGAAGAATTCAGTAACTTGAAGATGTCAGGTAACCAAGACCACATAGCAATAAGTGGCTGAGCTGGCATTCCGGTTAGTTCTGTTCATCTCCAAAACTCAGAGCTGCTGCATTTGCTTCACTCGGCTTCTCACCCCCACCCTCCATTCCACACTGCTTCTCTGTAGAAGCCACCATCTGGCACCTTATCCACTGCCCTGTCCCCTGCTTCGTCCAACAGCAGTCACAAGATACAGGTTCCTCTTCCTGGCCTCACAACATTATCTGTAACTTCTGCTTAATGCTTAATGTACCAGAGTAAAGGAAGAGTAATGTAAAAAAAAAAATTTTTTTTTAAACAGAAGGCAAGTAATGTCATTGGGAGTTCTCTCTCTGAGCCTACAGAAATCCGTCTATTAATATAAGTCCCTAGTGGTGAGAAGGTACTGGGAGGATAGCCAAGAGTAAATGGGAGTGGGTGTGGGAAAAGGCAAAAGAAAGAAGAAAAGCTGCTGAAAAGACTGGCCATATGTTGCAAATTATGAATTCTCTGGCTGCAAATTTAAATTCTGCTGTCCAGGACCTCGAAGGAGAGCACACCTCAGACACCCTGCAAAAACCACAGGGCAGGCCTCAGGGAGTGCCCAAACAGAGCAGGAAACCATCTTAAGCCAGGGACTTTCTGCAGGGCCATGGGGCTGTGGACAGTGGGCCTGGAGCCTGGGGACCTCGTGCTGTAGAGAGGATGACGTGAGTTCAGGGCTGCCTCCTGATGCCAGCTCAGCTTCAGCCTGTAAACAAGCCAATGCCTGGCACCACCCAAACTTCAGGGATTTCTGAAAATGTATACAAAAAGATTTTATTAACCTAAAATGATGATCCTCAAAGAGCCATAGACTCAGAAGTAAAGGGAATTCTAGGACTTTGAGTAATGAAGACCATCTTAGTGTAAACATGTCCCCTCAGCAACCTCCCCCCAAAATGCTCTCTGCTTATGTAGAAGCTGAGAATTACTTGGTGGGACTTGAAGTTCCCTTAACCACAAAACACTCCCTCCAGTGTCCTGAAACTATCTGCAATTCCCGTATCACTCCCCACTTTGGAGTAAGACCTTCAAAAGTCCCTTTTAAGACATAAAGATCATCTTTGAGAAATAAGCCAAGGAGCTAATACCATCTGTTGACATCACAGTTCAAAAATTTTTATTAGATCAGAACATGTCACTAAGCAGAGAAGGGACCCACTGATCCCCAGGGACTCAGATGGGGTAAAAGACAACTAGTACTCCCTTGCTAAACCAGCTCTAGTGCAGCCCCACTGTCTTTATACAAGCTTGGCTCATAGAAAAGGTGGAAAACAGGTGGAAGCCAGGAGCAACGGCAGATACCACTTCAATAAAGCCTTTTTTAACCAAATATCACAGTTTCCACCACTTACCAGCACATCTCATACTTTTATCTAGAAAATTCCAACCATGTGGCCTGCCTTCCTGCTCCTGTCATTCAGGATTGCAATGAGTTGCCATAAGAGGGGAGGGGGTAGCTCTAGTAGTCCTCAAAAGGGGGAGAGGAGATTTTACTATTAGCTCTTCTTTTTTCACTTTTCAGCCACCCCCATGCACAATAGTGTCTTCACTATCAGGTACCCGGGCAACCCAGCCCCCAGAACTGCAAAGCTTTCAGGAAATTAAACATGACTTCTCATCTCAAAGTCTGCAGACCCGGGGTAGATACCCAATTCAAAAGAGGATTTGTTTTAATTTTAGGACCACTTTTCAGTATTATTTCTGCTGGGCAAAGTGAACCTCGACTGCATTTGTGTTTCTGCAGGCTTTCACTGTTTGGGCCATACATATGAAGATACCCCCAAACTTTTGGTTGCCTTGGATTCTAGAATTCCCAGAAATAAATTGGTGTCTCCATAACAGGAACCAATTCACCTGAGTTTCTTTCCTCTAAATAGTGTCTGGCCTCTTGGTGGTTTTCCTATCTTTTTTCTTTATTTTAGGGTACTATAACTTTGTAAACTATTTGAAATTCAGTAGTGATGAACTCATGAAATTAATAATAGAAAGGTTTACAAGCCATATTTCTCCACATGTAAGTCACACTGCAAACAGAGTGGTGTAGTGGAAAGTGCACTGGAAAGGGGGGCAGGAAGCCTGAAAACACAAGCTCGTTCTTGCCCCAGTCTGTCTTGAGGGGCTCCCCTCCAGGAGCTCGCTGAGGGTCATTCCACACGCCCGGTGAGTATTAACGACTTACTAACGAGCATTTTGTCATCTTTCTACCTCTTTTCCTCCGAAATCTTTCTCATCTAAAGGATGGGTCTAAAATGGATAGCAGAGACAAGAGGTGATGGTGCATCTCCCATCAGGAAATACTAGGAAAAGATAGTTGAGCAGAGGCAGGGGCGCCCCGAAACACGGAGCTGTTTTCTGACCTGAAATTCTTCTGTCCATGTATGGATCTAACTTAACACAAAAAAAGGTGCCATCTCACCAAATGGAGTCGAGAGGTCACTCTGGTGGACATTCTTATGCACAATATAGAGAACTCTGTTTTTAGGTTTAATGAATACCTGAAACTATCAACTACAACCCAGTAGCCTTGACTCTTGAAGACAGTTGTGTAACAATGTAGCTTACAAGGGGTGACAATGTGATTGTGAAAACCCTGTGGATCACACTCCCCTGTATCCAGTATATGGATGGATGAGTAGAAAAATGAGGGCAAAAAAACTAGGAAAAATAGGGCGGGGAGGGGGGTCGATTTGAGTGTTATTTTTTTACTCTTATTTTTAATTCTTACTTTCACTTTTTCTGGTACAAGGAAAATGTTAAAAAGTATAGATCGGGGTGATGAATGAACAACTATATGATGGTAACGTGATCAATTGATTGTATACTTTGGATGATTGTATGGTATGTGAATAAATCTTAATAAAAAAAAGGTGCCATCTCTTTGAACCTACAAGTGTCTCCTTTTCTCCTCCTTCTTTCACCGATCAGCATAGTACCAGTCGATATGGATCTGCTACTGCCCTTCCATGCGCTTGACTCACCTGGCACCGCGTGACCCTGGGAAGCTCCGCCCACACCCAGCGGAAACGCGGGAAACACCGCCCAGCCCGGTTGGGGTCCTGGCCCATCAGGACTGACGCACAACCCACAGCGCAGGGCCCGGCTGGGACGCCGCACGCATGCGCCCTGCCCTATCATGGACGCTCCGGCTCTGCTCCTTTCGGAGGAAGGACGGCACAAGAGTGCAGCTTGGGAGGTACTGGGCCTGCATTCTGGCCTTGGGGACCCTCGCCTGTTCCAGTGACAGGACCTACTGGCAAAGTCTGTAAGCCACAAGGTGGGCAACCTGGATAAGGAGACCCAAGGCTTTAAGTATGACCTGCTGTTTACTTCCTTCCCTCTTCCTTCCTTCCTTCCCTCTTCCTTCCTTCCTTCCTTCTCTCTTCCTTCCTTCCCTCTTCCCTCCTTCCTTCCTTCCCTCTTCCTTCCTTTTTTCCTTCCTTCCTTTCCTCTTCCTTCTTTCCTTCATTCCTTCCCTCTTCCTTCCCTCCCTGTTCCCTCCTTCCTTCCTTCCCTCTTCCTTCCTTTCTTCCCCTTTCCTTCCTTTCCTCTTCCTTCTTTCTTTCCTTTCTTCCTTCCTTCCCTCCCTCTTCCCTCCTTCCTTCCTTCCCTCTTCCTTCCTTTCTTCCCCTTTCCTTCCTTCCTTCCTTTCCTCTTCCTTCCTTCTATCTTCCTTCCCTCCTTCTTTCCTTCCTTCTTTCCCCTTCCTTCCTGTCTTCCTTCCCTCTTCCTTCCTTCCTTCTTTCCTTCCTTCCTTCCCTCCTTTCTCCCCTCTTCCTTCCTTCCCACTTCCTTCCCTCTTCTTCCTTCCTTCCTTCCCTCTTCCTTCCTTTCTTCCCCCTTCCTTCCTTCCCTCCTTTCTCCCCTCTTCCTTCCTTCCTTCCCACTTCCTTCCCTCTTCTTCCTTCCTTCCTTCCTTCCCTCTTCCTTCCTTTCTTCCCCCTTCCTTCCTCCCTTCCTTCCTTCCCTCTACCTTCCTTCCTTCCTTCCCTCCCTTCCTCCTATCTATCTATCTATCTATCTATCTATCATTTATCATCTATCTGCTTATCTGAAGAATGTTTTAAGCACCCACAGAACAAAAGCTAAATTCTTAACAATAGCCTCTGTCTATTTGGTTCCCCCATCCCATCCTCCTGGCTCCACCCACCTGAAATAAGTATCATTCTAAATCCCAGATACCTCACTCCCCTTGCTTTTACTTTGTATAGTTTTATTGTAACTATATTCAATCAAAAAAATTAATTTTCATTTTGGGTGTTTTTAATATAAAAAGAATATCTTGTTCTAAGGATTCCTTGGAGACTTTTTTTCACATTTATAAGATTTGCCTTATTGTTGCACTAAAGACTATTTTTAAGGTGCCCTCCATATTCTGATAATAAAAAACAGCATGCTAGAATACATGTTTTCTTTAGAAAACACAGAAAAATTCAAGGAAGAAATAAGAATCCATCATAATCCCTTGGTCCTTTTGGTCTTTGTCTTTCCAACACACACATTATTTTGTCCTCCCCAAATTGGAATCATGTTGCTTGAATAATAAAGAATAATAAATGAATAATAAAGAAACAAATAAATATATGACACAGAGTTTGATAAGTATGATGAAGAAAACATATAGTTTTTTTAATATAAGAATAATGAAGTAGAAACCATTGAATTCTATACATGGGTAAATTTTATGGTATGTGATATATATCAATAAAGCTGTTTTAAAAAAGGAATAACAAGGGGGATGACAGAGAACTTTAGGTTGATAAACAAGAGCTCTGGAATACATTATTCAGAAAGAGAGATTGGAAGTATATTTGGCAAGTCAAATAATTGATATCTGAAATACATTTGACTTGTGGCATACATACTCTTTGGAGATCCTAACAACTCTCAATCACAATGTATTATGTCACATTTTATTCTCTTCATTATTTTTTAAAAACTGCTTTGCTTAAATAATTTAAGAATTGCCACACTAGAATTGTAGAATACTAATTGTCAATATTTCATAAAGAGGCCATCTTCAAAATCCAAGCACCTAAAAGAATAAACCTATCTGGATTTTTCTCCAATTTCATGCTGAGAAATCTCTTTATATAAGTCTGCTTAGAATTAGATAAAGTTTGAGAAATTTTGGCCACATTCTGATCCCTTGGGAAGTTAACAGGAGTGATGCAATATCAGTGAAATCATTTGTGCTGCCACAATTAAGTATATTCAAGAGTCCTAGAGAACTGATGTGAAGTACTTGCTACAGTGGGTAAATCCATGAGCCTTTCTCAAGTCAGGACTCCAGGCTCAGGAGGTAGATAACTTGCCAAAATGAATCATTTGTAGCCAGAATAGCGGTTCATCATTACTGGTTCACAGATGTCAATAAGGTAGAGATTTAGTAACTGTCAAGCTAAGCTATCAACATAAACAGCCCAGTTGGATTCTTCAACTTGATTACCATCTGGGATTTGGCCAGTGTACACAGGCTGGCAAAAAGTTACAGTTGGTGGAAGCCAATAGAACCTCTTCCAACTGCAGGTATAGAAAGTCAATTAAACCAGCTTTTGTAAAGGAGAATTTATTAGAATCACATCATTAAAAAGTCCAGGGGTATTCCTGGTTTTAGGCATTACTGGTCCGTGGGGTTCAAACAATATCAGGAATCTGTCTCTTTTCGTGCATCCCTTAGTTCTGCTTCCTCTATGTTGACTCCTTTCTCAGGCTGGCATTCCCCAGGAGCAGCAAAGACGACCACTGGCAGCTTTAGACTTGCATATCCTTGCAGCTAATGAATCCAGCAAAAAAAGACTGCACCTGATCCCAGGTAGCAGCAACAAGAGTTGCAGGGCAGGCTTGGCTTGGCTGGCTGGATCAGGGGACCACTCCTGAATCATCACTGCAGTCGGGGAGGGGTGGGGAGTGGAGTTCTGTGATGGTCCAGAGCTGGGTTCTGTGCCCATCCAAGGGCTGGAGTCAGCTGGGAAGGATTGGAAGGTACCAAAGAGACACCAGGTAGAAAAAAAATCATGCCCAGCACAATGCCTATTTGCCATGATGTGCTACTCTGGCAATAAAGACTGTAGCCTCAGGCTGTGGAAATTTATCACATTCATTTCTCAACTACATAGGCTGTGCTGTTAGCCGGTGACTGTAAAATGATTCATCTAAATCACGGCTGGGTCAAAGTTCGAGAAGGCCTGCAGGGGCCACCTCAGTTTGAATTCAGAGCAGAAATATCTGAGATGCATCTGAATGCCTGAGTCTCAACTCTTGGGTTAGCATATGTGTTGGCACGGGCAGCTGTTGGCACCCAGCTCTGGAACATTGGTACAATTCCACTTCAGCTTCCTGAGTTGGGATGGAAAGCTGGGAAATTCAATGAAACAGACTAACATCTTGGAAGCATTCATATTCTTTTGATGTACATGTGAAAGCATTAAAATATAACCTATCCGTCCAGTAAGTTTGGAATTATTTCAAAATAAAAAGTTTAAAGAAAAAAAATATATAACCTCTCTGAATATCTTTTTGGTGAACTCATGTCATATAATGGACCAAGATTTCTGCAGTACTGGAGTTGATACCCCTAGTTATATGCACAGATCTCTCTAGATGTCATGTTATTGTTTTCTTAATACCGTATTGCATCACCAGACATCCTAGGTTAAAAAAAAAAAGGTCACGTCAACAAGTATGTTTCTTTAAACATACGATTCAGAAAATACCTGTATTTATAGCTGTAGTTAATAACTAAACTTTTGCATTTGATGCTTCTTTTGCTCCTATCACCTTGAGGTAACTTTTGAAGCAAATATTCTAGAAAATCAGAGTATCCTCAGCCAGGTTCCTACTAGTGAGTCCCAAAATATGCAAAATCTGTGCAGTGTTGCCTAACTAGGAGCTAATGTTCACACGAGGGGAAAACATACTTCTGTTAACAAACCAACAGTTTAACACCATGAGCAGTTTAAACAGACCACCCTTGACTCCTCCGGTGGGAGGGGAGAAAAGGATTGAAGTTTGAGCCTCAGTTGTGCCCATAGCTGGAATTCAAACTTGTACGACATATTTGAAAAATAAGAGGAGCAGCTCAACTAGAATGCATTGGTTTGAGGATTCCGGTGAGAAGCCAGTTGAAAATAATTCACCCTGGGATTAAAAAAAAAAAAAACAGAAAAAATGTGCATGATCTTGGTTTAACATCGGTGTCCCCCTCTTAGAGGGCACAGCCTGGTGTCAAGCTAGCATTAAAAAAAAGGGAAAAAATCTCTGTTAAAGGCTTTCTACTTAAATGGCACACTGAACTTACACTTAAAATTCTGCTGCATTCCAAAACCCTAGTAAAATAACAATGAAGAGATTTTCTTGTAAACATAAACTCAAGGATAAATGTGAAAATGGGAGAGGAGACAACAGCACCAAACTTTTGTAACCTAGAAAACTGATGAAAAAGTGGTGACTGATGGAGCAAAACAAAGAAATCTGAATCCCAACCTGGCATTTGGGGAAAACCCAGAAACAACCCAATTTACACCTTGGAACCGCCAAAGGCAGAAGAAGGCCAAGCTAAAATAGGTTTGCCGGAAAGTCTAATAGGAAAGCAGTTAGACTTTCAGCTCCCCTATGCTCCTCCCCAGATGACAAAGGTTTATTCTCTAGAGAGGGGAAAACAGAAGGTCCCTGGATTTGAGATAACAGACACCACTGAGGGTGAGTGTACCATATGGTAAACAGGAAGATAAAGTAAACTGCAAGATGTAGAACCTCTGTCATCTTCTCTTACTCAGCAGCCATCACACTTGACAGGATTTTACCCTCTGACAGTAGCCTGGAAGAGTCTTCTCTAGGAAATCCAACCAGCCCGAGAGAAAATACCTAAAGTCATTGACATCAGAAATTCATCCAACAGAACAGTCCAGTCAGATCATCCTCAAGGGAACCCCACGTGCACACACGAGCTCCCAATCTGCTTTTCATGCTGCACCCTTGCGTATGAGCAGGCAATAAAGGATACCAGGCATTTGGGGAGAGTTTCTATTATGAAAGACAAATACCAAATTAAACAAAAAGAAGAAAAGCACCTAGGAGGAAACAGACTATGCAGGAAAATGAAAGCTTAAAAAATTTGTCAGTAATAACCTCAGAGAGATAAAGGGAGAATATTGCACTGTGAAAAAGAAATAAAGAGTATTATTTTTTTAAAAAAGCATTCAGAGAACAGAAGGAAAGTCTTAGAAATTTAAATGTGGTAGCAGAAATTAAAAAACTTAGTAGAAGAATTGGAAGTTAAAGTTCTGGAAACCTCCCAGAAAACATTAAAAAAAAAAAAAAAGACAAAGGGATAGAAAATAGAGAAAACATAAACAAATTTAAGAATTGGTCTTGTAAGTCCAATAGCCAAATTATCAAGAGAGATAAAGGAGAGAAAATAGAGTGGAGGATATCATCAACCAAATAATTTAAGAAAACCTCCCAGAAATTAAGGATATGAGTTTCCTTATCGAAAGAGTTTGCTGAGGATTCTACACAACAGATGAAAGTGCACCCACACCAAAGCACATCATTATGAAAATTCAGAACCCTGGGAACAAAGTGTTCCTGAAAACTTATGGAGGGAAATGAAATTTTCATACAAATGAATAAGAATCAGAAGAGCATCAAACTTCTTAAAGAGCTACTGAAGGCAAGAAAGCAATGGAGCATGGACTTCAGAAGGAAAAATTATTTTAACAAAACTGTATACTTTATGATGCTTAAAGACTTAAAAAAAATTGTTATCCTATGCATTCTTTCTCAGAAAGCTATTAGAGGGTGTGCACTATAAAAATGAAGGAATAAACCAAGGAAAAAAAAGACATGAGCTTAGAAAACAAATTATCCAATACAGGAGAAATTAAAAGAGAATCTCCAGAATGATGGTGAATTAAGATTCCCAAGGGGACAGCTATGCAATAGACGCTGCTTAGACTAGAGAAAGCCAGACATTCCAGAAGAGACTTCTTTAAAAAGAAATGAAATCAATAGAATGCTTAATGCTGTTGAACATAAGGAAAGAAGATTTACACAAATAGAATATCACTTGGGGGTAATTTAGTTAGCAGGACATAGAAAAAAGCAAACAAAACAAGACCCTTAACAACAGGGAAAACACAACGTAATTGAGGAAAGATAATACAAACATTGCGCAATACGTGGCTAGGTTGTAAACAGCATTTGCAGGGACTACTAATCTCAACAATATTCCGGAATGTAACTCTACAAGGCACTGATTTTGTCTGTTTTGTTTACAGGTAAATCCCAAGTGCTTAGAAAAGGGTATGGTTCGCAGTAAGTGTTTAATATTTTTAGGTGAATAAATGGATGATACAACTCTATAAGGAGTATGAGAAGTGTGTGTCTGTGTGGAGAGGGCAAGGAAGAGAGGAGAGTGAAGTCTGTTAGTCAGAGTCCGATCAGAAGACAGAAATCTCACCAGTTATTTTAATAGAGGTCATTTCACCTTTAAAAAATGGTTAATTGGGCATAAAGCCGAGTGTGTATCTCCACTGGCCCAGGGCACCTCCAGGGCCCCCTGTTGGCTGATCCTGACATAGACCCATCAGGCAACGCAGAAACAGGGTTTGCTGGGTTCCAGCCCCAGCATCCCAAAGCAGAGTAGAAACCCCTGAAAGTTGGGGTTCATTGTTTCTGCATCAAAACCCAGACTAGCCTCAAACCCAATCTATGGTGTTAGAAGCCAGGATAATGGTTTACTTTTGAAGAGTTACTGATAAGAAGGGGCATGAAGGGAGCTCCTGGGATTCTGGTGATGTTCTGTTTTCTGACCTGAGTGCTGGTTTAAATGAAGGGAAGTTTGCCTTTGGTGTGCTTCCACGTACTTTTTCTATCTTCTCTTCCTTGTGCTAATTTTCCTGCCCCAACCCCAAGTATGAATCCTCTGCATTGTTCTCTTAGATACGGTGTGCCAGTTTGGATGTATTATGGCCCCCAAAATGCCATTATCTTTGATGCAATCTTGTGGAGGCAAACATATTAGTGTTGATTAGACTGGAATCCTTTGATTGAGTGTTTCCATGGAGATGTGACTCAATCAACTGTGAATGAAACATTTGATTGGATAATTTCCATGGAACTGTTACCTGGCCCATCCAGGAAGGGTGGTAATTGGATCACTGGAGTCGTATAAAGCAGTTCATAGACAGAAGGCCCTCAGAGCAACTGAGAGTGACATCTTGAAGAGGAGCTGCAGCTAAGAGAGGACAAATCACCCCAAGAGCAACATTTGGAGGACATCATTTTGAAACACAACCTGGGAGCAAGCAGACACCAGCCACATGCCTTCCAAGCAAACAGGCTTTCCGGACACCATCAGCCATCCTTCAGGGAAGGTACCCAATTGTTGATGCTTCACCTTGGACACTTTATGGCCTTAAGACTGTAACTTTGTAACCAAATAAACCCCCTTTATAAAAGCCAATCCATTTCTGGTATTTTGCAAAACAGTAGCATTAGCAAACCAGAACACGCTGATCACAAAACCTCTAACTTACATAAAAAGCCATCCTTTTCAAGGTGACATTTGAATTTTAAATGAAAATCCCTGATTAGAACAAATACATGTGTGCATTTGTGTATATATATATATATTTAGAGAGAGAAAAATATATTTTATATATCTATATATGAAACACCTCTTCTCTACACTCCCTATACCAAAAAAAAGTGGGCTTTGTGTACATATATGTCATATATGCCAATCATCTAGAAATTACAAGCAACCATAGAAAAATTTAAAATTTCTTCCTCTAAGCAGCTAACCAAATATGCTCCACCAGATGGACGTAGCTGATGAGGAGGCAAGAGATTCTGCAAAGGATGTAAAGATGGAGGAGAGCTCCATCCCTAGGACAGCTGTTGGTTCCTCTGGAATCTTAAGGGCTGCCCAGGGAGACCTTTATTTGAGCCCCATGGCTTAAGGGTTTGCATCACAGTTGAAGAGTTGACTATGAACTCAGGCAAGGCAGGAATAGTGTCTACTCGGATTATATAATCAAGAGCATTTCAAGAGCCTGTTCCAGCCCCTATATCAGGGAAGCTGCTTTTGAATTGGGCCACCCAGAGCCTGTGAACATACGGCAGGGGCGGGGACTCCCCTCCACTCACATGGCGGTCAAAGGT
>PVKY010008263.1:0-14204 GCA_004027775.1 Bradypus variegatus
AGTTGGGCCAGGGCCTTCATAGCCCCGAGATGTGGTGAGGTGTGATGGAAACTCCGAGAAGAACCATCCACCAATCCAGGACCCAAATATGCACCAGGGCTAGGAATCTTTCTATTCCCAACCAAGAAATGCTGAGGTTTATGATCAACCAGGGGACCTCCCAGGCTGCTAACCACTACCAACCCCATCCTGCTCTCACCTCCTCATCTTTCTCTCGGATCAGCTTCTCAGTTTCTGGATCTGTCCCTGGTGGGACAGCAGGGATAGGGAAGTCGGTACCACTCTCTCGAGTCAGTTTGCTGAGGGGAAGGGGAAAGTGGGGTGGTTGGTAAGGCTAGGAAGACCCCAGCACCAGACAGGAATGAGCCCCAGGCCCACAGAAGAACAAAGGAAGGGCTTGATCTCATCCAAGGCCACGCTTGGATCCCCCCTGCCAGCTTTGTCCTGGTTTCTGGCCATACTTGCGATTCCGTTCCTTCACCACCATGCGGGTCATGCTCTGGATGCACTGTGCCCGATAGTTCTCATAGTGCGTCTCCCGTGTCACATCCTTCAGGTCCTGCATGTGGGTACGTACCAGCATCGTCCTCAGCTTCACAAAGTCGCAGTGCCCTGGATTTTCCACTGCATAGCAAGGCTAGGGGTCAGCGAGGGCCATGGGTAGGGGAGAGCCACTGAGGGCAAGGAGGTCCCCAGTCACAAGCTCAGTGCTTTACCTTCCACAATGCCCCAAGGGTACAGCCGGCCCCGAACTCGGCGCCCTCTGGCCTCTACCACAGTGTTGCTGCCAATTACAGCAAATGGGATGCTTTCCTGAAAGAAGTTAGGGGTGCCTGTCAACACTCCCTCTGTTCTCACCTGTTCCTTCCCCCTGTATCTTCATGTCTGCTTCACTCCAGGAAGACAGGGACTGTCCCCACCCCAAAGGCCTACCCTTATAGAGAATTTCACTCCCCTCTTCTGCCCAGAAGAAAAAAGATGGGAAGGGATGCCCTGGGATGGCCCCACCTTTAGGGCTTGGTCCTGTAATTTGAAGTCCTCATCCTCATCAGAGTCACAGTCTGGGAACTGGTAGATCTTGATTCCAAAGCGCTCAATCTCCTCCCGGATCTAACACACAAATGAGGGGCCCACAGTTTTGAAGATCCCATCCTTTCTAGAGGCCCCACCCAATCCCCTCCCCCTACTAGCTTCCCTCACTTTGCGTTTCTTGTAATCCACTTCAGGAGGTGTCAGTGTGTCCGCCTTTGCCAAGACAGGCACGATGTTGACCCGCTGATGCAGGGCCTTCATGAATTCAACATCCAACGGCCGGAGCCTGAGGAACAGGAATCTGTAACCACCTACTGGTGGTTGCCCTGCCCCTGGCGCTCTTGGCCTGTTCCCTTGGCAGCACCCAGTGGTGCCAGGAGCCTCAGGCTCAGACCATACCCGTGACCGAAGGGCGAGATGAAGTACAGGCAGCAGTGCACCCTGTTGTCTTGGATGTTCTTGCGGTTCAGGCCACTCTCATCTCGGAAATACTGCTCAAATTGCTGGTCAATGTATTCTGCCACAGGCTTCCAGCTGGGGCAGAGACAGACAAGCAGAGAAACGGTGGGGAGTGGCGGCTTCCTAATGAGCTCTGGGATACAGAGAAGTAGCTTATGCCCTGAGCAGTGCTTCCAATAAATTGTTATTCCCTGACTTTCTTGTACTGCATCTTCATGGAGCTATCTGGGTGGGACTGGGGTGCATCGTACATGCCCTGATAGTAAATCAGACTAAGTGCGTGGGCAGCATTCAATAAATACCAGTTAGTTGAGAAGAATAGGACCTAGGTGACCAAAGAAAAAATAATAGCAGGTGAATACCAACTGAAAGCCCTAAGTTAGGTTCATAATCCAGCTTCTGAGCCTTTATTCATGTGCTTCCACCCTTCCACTTCATGATTCAAGACCATATCCAAGAACCGTCTCTTCCAGGAAGCCTCCTTTGACTACGACAATGCACACTGCTCTTTTTTCACCACACAATATGTACATAAGATCAAAAATTTCAATGTTCAAGTCCTTTGCTCTTCTGTTATCTGGTTTATTCCTCATTGCCCTGACAGGTGGGTGTTACAAGCATCATTTTATATATGAAGAAACTAAGTCCAGAGGAGCTAAGAGACTTGCTGTAGATCATCTGGCTAGTAAATTCACTACTCACTTCAGTCCCTGAACTTCTGACTCCTAGCTCAGTGTATTTGCCACTACACTGCCTGACCCACTTATTGACTTGAATTGTCATCTGATTGACACACTTAAGAGAATTGTGCAAACCTCCTTCTATCAACGACTCTAAGCCTCTCAGGTTCAGAGATCATTCATGTTTGTTTTGCATCCTTTAAACTGTCCAGCATAGGGCTGGACACCTAGTATGTCCTAGTATGGACACCTAATATGTGCTGACTGACTAAATCAATATATGTGGAAGGCACTGTAAACTGGGAGATGCAGGCAAGTGAAATTATTGTGGAAGGTAAGAGGAGGTAAGTACATTGACCAAAGGAGAGTAGGAGCCAGGTACTGGTTAGGACTAGGGTTTAAGGACAGGCCAGGTTTGCTGAGACATACTCCTTGGCATCCCCCCTTTCTAGAGAAGGAAGGATGATATGACATGGAGCCCACCTCAATCAAGCATTGTGCTTGATCAGACCAGGTACCACTTTCCAGCACAGTGTTGTGGCGAAAATGTTAAGAAATGGCCCTTCGCCAAGGCTCAGACTATGGAGTTGAGGATGAACCAGTTTGCTAAGCCAAAAGTCGTATGTTGTACTGATAAAGCACATAATGGAGTTTCAGAGCGCAGAAAGGTCTCATGAGGGTCTGACAGTTTTTAAGGCAGTGATCCAGAGCCAGCTTCCTGGGTGTGCTACTTGGGTATGTCAGACTGAGCCCCATACTTAGAAAGGGTGTGTGGTTTAATGCTCTGCTGTCGCTGTCTTGAAATTCTTCATAATTTTTGAACAAGGGGTCCCACATTTTCATTTCACACTGGGAACTGCAAATAATGCTGCATGAATATAATTTTAAAAACCCCTTACAGTTTTCAGTGCATAATCCTGGTGATTTTCAGATCAACTGGGTGAAGTTTACCACCCAGTTGGTACCTCACCAACTTGAGCTGTTGAGTTTTGGGAGTTGACTTGTGTTGAGGGCAGGTATCTTTCAACTCAAGAAATAGGAACAGAGTCACTTTCTCAAGAACATGCAATTACTAAATGCTGAGTCAAGGTTTGAACTCTCAGTCAGGGCTCACAGCACCACCCTGCCTAACTTCTTCATCAAAGGCACCACTTTTCATCTTTTCTCTACTCTCTGGGTCTGACCATTGCCTAAGCATCCATCTAGTTTTTGAAGAAAGGTCAGGGGTGTGATGGGAAGTATGGCAAAGCTACCTTTTGACAGGTAGCCTGAAGATTATCTGAAGTTTAAACAAAGTTCCATCTATTTTTTTTTTTGCCTTTGTCTCTCCTCCCCTTCATCCCTGCCTCCATGCACCCTACCCCTTTAACAAGACTTGTTTGTGGCACCTAAGAAGTCTCTGGCAAAATGAAAGGAAGGAGGGAGAGTGACGTTTATTGAGCACCTACTATATGTCATATCCTGTGCTACCTAGTTTCACATGTGTATGCTAATTTGAGATACTTCTTTCTCATCTTGTGTCCCCATTCTCATTTCCAGAATTAAAGAATTATAGGTCAGAGTAGAAAGGAGCATCAAAGATCATCTATTTTAAACCTTTCCCTCTTCCTCTACAGAGGACATGATGATCCAGAAAGGGGGTTGAGTATGTCTGTGCCTGTGTGCAACTGTGTGTGTGTAAGGTAGTGGTGGGGGGAACACTGGCATTGTGCTTGTTCAGACATACCACTCTGTGTTGTTGACTGCATCCCCAAAACCTGGCGTGTCCACAATGGTGAGCCGCAGCCTCACACCCTTCTCTTCTATGTCCACTGCATGCTTGGTGATCTCCACGGTTTGCATAATCCGCTCTGGAGAAGGGGGAAACTGAGGCCAGGGCAAGGGCAGGGACCTGCCTAGTCAGGACAAACTGCCCACCCCAGCCAGCTTCACCTAGACTCCCTCATCCACCCTGCCCCCCTTCCCACCCCCAAGCTGCCTGGGGCCTGTTCTCTGGGAAACAGCAAGGAGCACATTTCCCAACACAGGAAATGCCGGTGGCTGCTGGCTCTAGCCCCAGCCTCTTCTCTGCTCCCGGCTTTTTTCTTGGATTCCTGGAATTGTTTGGGGGTCAGAGGATCACTGTGAGAGCAGGATTCTGGTCTCTGCCCCGCCTCAGCACCCAAATCTTTAGGGAGCTGGCTGGTGGGTTGCCAGGTTAGACAGCCTATGGAGAGAGGCTGTCAATCTCTCTAGGAAGCCATGGTTTCCCTGCATGCTGGGGAGCACCCCATCCCCAGGCTCTGTGCCGAGTTTGATTTCCCAAGACCTGCCTGTCCTCATGCTCCTCTCCTTTCCTTACCTTCAGCACTTAGGAGTTTCCGGTCCCGATACAGGTCAGTGAGGAAGAGGCTATTGACAAGGGTGGATTTGCCAAGGCCAGACTCTCCTGGCAAGAGAGAGAGGACAGAAGCACCAGATTAGAAGGTAAGATTTATGGCCAAGAGGCTCCTTCTGGACTATGATATGGGGGGAGCTGCTTTCTTATCTGATTGAGAAGATGACTAACCAAACCATAGCATTTTAGAGCTTGAAGGAAGCAGAGAGATCAGCTTATCCCACCTTCTCATTTGAATGAGACCCAGAAAAGGCAAGAGGTTGCTCAAGGTCACACAGAAAGAGGCACATGCTAGAAAACTGTTGATCAAATGCTCTTTCCACCACTTCACACCCTATTGTGTAGACACACACTTTCCAGCACATGGCTCCTGGCGATTATGCAAAAGACACAGCCACTGGCTGCTGATTCCTTCCCTACCCATCTCCCCTTCCCCACCCACCCTCCATACTCACCATCCCCACCAGCAACACCCCCTACCTAGCCCTGCCCCTGCTCTACCTGCCACCATCAGGGTAAAGTCAAAGCCTTTCTTCACGGACTTTCGGTGGACCTGGTTGGGGAGGGTGGCAAAGCCCACGTATTCCTTGTCATCCTAGTGGACAGACAGGCAGACTGCATCAGTGGGGAGAGGCAGGAGGGGCCCCAGGACCCAGCACCAGCCTAGTCCCACCCCTCTCGATCTCTGTCCCAGCCCAAAGGAGCAATGCCAGACTCCTCTGAAACTCTGCCAGGGGCCACCAGCTGGGCCTCCTGCCCCTGTTGATCCTGTCAGTTCCTGCTGCCTATGGTGGCAGACATCAGTGCTGAGGATGACACAGGACAGAGTGAGGACCCAGCTACACACGCACACACTTCCTCCCTCCCTGGCTGTTCCTGCACCAGCAGCCCACAGAAAGCAAAGGCAGGGCTGGACGCTCTACCTCAGAGGAGTCATAGGGATTGAGCTTGCCCCACGGGCTGCGGGGCCGGGCTGTGGGGCTGAGGGGGGCTGGGGCACAGAAGTACTGCTGGCTGTCAGAGGGCTGGGTCCACAAGGGGGGTCTGAACTCCAGGTCATCACAGAGGTCCGGGGTCTGGGGCCTTGGCTCTGGGATTTGGGGCCTTGGCTCCGGGATTTGGGGTCTGGATGCCCAAGTCTTGGCCTCCGGTTGGCGGCAGCTCTCGCTCCCTGGGAAATCCTTCACGAACTTGGTCAGTTCTGCATCATCTGTGTCCTCCAGGAAGCGCTTAATCTGGGGATAGGGGGTGGAGGGTATGTGGGAGGTGGCAGGAAGGGAAAAATACAGGAGGAAGACAGGATAAGGCAAGGAGAGAGAGGAAAGCATTTGTGGTTAGAAGAGAAAGAAACTACACTAGTAGCCAAGCCAGAAGAAGTGGCCACCATCCCACCTTTACCTGCTCACGTGCCGCCCCAATACAAGATATAAGGAAGGGCCCTGGGGTCCAAAGGGAGCCCTGGGCAGCCCCCAAAGTCCTGGCACCTGCTCTTGGGTACTGTGTAGCTACAATCCTGGAGCTTCAGTCCAGAAGGGTTTGTTGAGGTTGCCCTTTCTGGGGATCTGGCGAAACCAGAGGCAGAGGATGCCCCAAAGGTCAGGAGTAGGACCGGGTAAAGGCGAGCAGAGAGAGGCATTTAGAGCTGAGAGGAGAGGTGGCTCAGGATCCAAGGGAGAATGCAGAGAGTCGGCATGGAGCAGGATCAGGAGGTAAGGGGAGAAGGGAGGAGGGAGCAGCAGGTCCCAGGTAAGTCAAGAGCCAGCAGAGGGCTGAATTGACCTCACAAAAGATTTGAAAAGACATTTCTTTTCAAATCATTGGGGGGTACTTACTCCTTAGGGCTCATTGCCCAGAGGTCAATAGGGCTGACCATGACCCCTTCAAAGCCACACCAGAGCCTGACCTTGGGCCTCAGAAGAGAAAGTTCCACCTGCTGGTGTATGCTGAGTATTGGTGAAGGGCAGTGAGGAGGGGCCAGGTGAGGGAGGATGGGAGGACGCAGGTATGGAATAGCTCAGGGAGGGCTGAATGATGCTGAGCTTTCAAAACTGCTGACAGTCCCCAACTGTGAGGGTCACAAAGAGGGCAGTGCCCCTGTTGCCCCCCTTGCCCAGAGCCATCTCTAGCTAGCAGTGAGAAGGGGACTGGCCTGAACCGTGAGCCACAGGTAGGCAGAGAATGGTCTGGCTCCTCTGCAGATGCTGTTCCACTCCAACCCCAGCTTGGAAGAGGGGCTGCTTCTCCTACCCCTGCCCTCAGCTCTAGACCCTAAAGCTTCCCCTCTTCTTGGGGGCAAGCCCTCCTCGTGGGGTGCCTGGCAGTGCTGGGCTCAGCTCTGCCCCACAATACCCACGTGCCACCCCCAGACAATGGACAAGGGCCGGCTGCAGAGACTGACTCACCCTTTAGGGGCTGACAAAGCCAGCAGGGGCTACCCCAGACCACTGGGGAGTCCCAGGCAGGGTAGGGGGAGATAAGGTAGCCCTGGTCTTCCTGCCATTACAATTTTACCAAGCAAAGGGAAGACTCTAGGGAGGAGAACTTGCATACTGCCAGGTTTGTGCCAGAGGGGAGGGATTGAGATAGGCGGGCTGGAGAGGAAAGTCCCCTAAGGGCTTCCAGGCTATCACCTCTCAAGTCCCACATCTACCTATAATGATAGTCTCCAGAGTTTGCCTGGACAGAGGGGAGGAAAAGAGAGCCCTTTAGCCTGAAACTGGAGCCAGCTTATGGGGGTTTAGTGATGAAAGTGTCCTGAGGCAAGCCTGACTGAACAGGCTTTTCTCATCCATATATATTTTGGGGGGGTCTAATAAGTGTAGGGTCCAATGAGGTGAACATACACAAACATCCCAGTTTATGTGCCCCCTTGCACTCACAAAAGTACCCCGGGATGGACGATTAATTATATAGCAAGAGAAGGGATGGGACTAGAAGGCAGCCGGTCTTGTTAGCTGACAGCAAGAGAGTCTGGGGAATTCCAGGAAGCCCTGCCCCTCAGCAGAACCCCACAATGCCCTGGCATTCAGTCCCGAGGCCAGGATAAACGTGGTAGAGACGGTACTATGTTCAGCCTGTTTCCCCACAGACACTGGGGGTGGGGAGTGGTGGCAAGGAAAAGAGAAGGGATAAGTGCTTATGGAGACCCCATCCCCCATGATCTTCCAGCACAACTACCAAGAACCCAGCACCATCCTCTCTGCCAGCCCTGGCTGCTCATCAGCATGAGGCAGGCCACAGGGGCTCAGCACAAGTTGTCAGGACACCAGGGTCCTTACCTCCTGTCCGTCCATCCCAGCCCACAGCTCTGCCAATGGCTGAATCATTTTCTGACTTTAAGCCTGAATCATATAGGGGAAGACAGTTCCCACCCACCCATCTCCCAGAGCAACACCTTACCCTAGTTTCAATCCTGTCGTCAGGGGCAGAATTCTCTCGCCATTCCAGTGAATGGTCCATGCCCCACGCTTCAGGATTCCTGTCAGCAAGTGCTGGGTCTAATTTTATCTCCCAGGCAAAGTTCCCCACACAGAGAAACAGCCGTGTCTTGATGCTCTTGTAATCTGGCTTCCTGGCTTGCTCCTCTCCCTTTTTCTTTGACCCCCTGTCTCTGTCAGGGGCCAAAAAAGCCTGTGGAATGTCCTTCCCTACCCCACCACCCTCCTCCCCTTCCCTTGGCTCCCACCCTCCAAGGACAGCTCAGCTGCAGCAGGATCACTCCTTTCTCTGAAGTCCCCTCCTCCTCTGATTGGCCACCACGTAATGCCTGCCCCCTGCCTACCCTGGTGGGCACAGCACCAACCTCTCAAGTCTGTCTGCAGCACAAGCTCTTGATCCACTTGGCCTCTCCTGCTCACCCCGAAGGACAATGAGGCCTGCCCGAGGGCTGTGAGCTGCCTCAAGGTGACCTGGCCCTTCTGTGCATGGGGACAACTGCCAAGGCAACCCTACTCCCAAAGGAGTCCAACCCACCAATCTCTCTCTTTAACCTTAACCTGAAGCAGTGCTGAAGTAGGGTGGGATGGTTTGCAATTCCCTAAGGTCCCTGGGTATAGGTCTCATGGGAATGGCCCTACTTTTCTTCCAAGTGTTTCTTTGTGGTCTCCCAGCAGAAAACCCCCTGCCGGCCCCAACTGCCTTCAGAAATTTGCTCCTAGATTTCCCTGCACAGAGGGGTCTTTGCTCCAGGGACTCCTTCCACTCTAGCATACTGATCTCTGACTCATGGAGACCTGTATCAATTCCATCATCCCATCTTTTCCGCAGTCAACTAGTCTCTGAAGGGTATGGGTTCAGGCCAATGGGGGATTGGATCCCAGAGGTTTCAGAGCTGCAAATTAGGTGGGAGACAAATTGAGGGGCCAGGCTGTAAGTGTGCAGACTGAGCGTTTGACTAGGAATCAGGAGACTGTGTTTCTGATTTGGTTGGGAGCACCCTTTGTGACTTTGGATAGTGCCTTAATTTCAGGGCCTTAATGTCTGATTGTGAATGGCTCTTCCTTGCCTCCCAGGGAGGCTGGGGAGAGAAAGAACTCCCAGGTGACAGATAACTCAAGCTGCTTTGAACCTGAGGAGAGAAGGTGCATCTTAAGTCTCAGGATGGTTATTAATGTTGGCCTGTCATTCTTTTCTTTACACATGCAAATGAACACTCTCTGGGGCTCTAGGGCTAAGGAGCTCTCCCCCACCTATCCCACAGCAGCTGGGATACTTAATTCCTTTGACAAGGAGATCCTTCTTTCTAGATGAGTCTGACTTGACATGAAGCAGTCAGCCTAAGGACTGGGCTGGCCTGAGGGCACAGCCTGAGGCTGGGAACTGTGGTGGTGGTGGTGGTGGTGCCTTTAATTAGAGAGGAGCAGGATGGCCTCAGCCAAGATGAAAGCTCTAAGACCTCAGCTGAACTGAACTTAGTGTGTGGCAGAAACAGCTCCTCTGGACCCTGCTGGGCCTGGCACTGGGGACAATCAGTGCTACCCAAGGCTTCCATCCCTGGAACAATCAGTCTGTCCATCCCCCATGTGGGGAGAAGGAGGGGAGCAGGGATAAAGACAGACACCACTTGGTCTCTCCCAGGAAGCCCCCTTTGGAGAAGGTCACAGAGTCATCAAGACTTCCTTGCCAAGACTTGGGCCTCAGCCTAGACACAGCTTGAGAGACAAGAGCCTAAAAGGTTGCCCTTTCCAGAACTGGAAGCCTCTGATTCTGCGGGGGCCCAGGGAGTTTCCTTCTGAAGGCTGCCCATAGCCCACATCCTGCCCCCCCTCCCAGGGTGATCATGGATCCCCTCCTGCTGTAAACAGCCTATGCCTCCCAATGCAGAGGCAAAGTCTGGTGGGGTGGGGGGTAGGGGGTGGGGTTCCAGACTGGGAAGAGAGGCTGGCATGGGGCCTGGAGGCCCTGACACCCAGCACAATGTGTTTGTGGTAGGCTCTGACTACAATGGCAGGAGGAAAACTGGCATTCTCACAGCCAAGCATCAAAACTTCCTACCCAGGGCCTCTCGGAGGGATGGGCAGGGGGTACTGTTTCTCCTCCCACCACAGGTAGATGGCAAGAATGACGACCCACCACCCCTCCACGCTGCAGAGCGACCTGGTTGCGGGGTGGGGACGTGGATGCAGCAGAAGGAAGCTTTCCATGGTTCCTGTACCAGAGGCAGAGGGATATAGCTGATTCCACCAAGCAGAATGGTGGTCTGGGCTTTCCTTTCAGGGGTCCCTGGGCAGAAGGTGCTGTGGGAAGGGCCCAGGGACTGCTCCTTGCCAGGCGGTCTCATCAACCTTCCAGGGGAGGGCAGGCAGTGCTGGTGGGCCTTTTGTGTGTGTTTTCCAAAGGAAGTTAGTGCTGACCCCCTAAGCTCAGGGTAGTGGGTGAAGAAGGGTCACCCAGGTAATTGCTGTCCCGCTCATCGCGGACGCACCCTTTCTACCCAACACATGCGTCTCGGCCGGGAGGCACCCACCTCCCTCAGCACAGACCCACCCCTTCGTCCGAGAACGCGGGCAGCATCCCTGGGGTCGGGGCCCGCTCCCTAGCCGCTCGGATCAAAAAGACTTGGAAGCGTCGACGCAGCACCGCCCGCCGCAGCGCCTGCCTGAGCCCGGGGCCGGCAAGAGCGTTCCAGGCCCCGCAGAGCCGAGGCTGCGGCGCCGCAGTTCACCGCGGAGCCGCCCGGGAGCGGCGGGCCCTGCGCCCCGGCCCTGCCCCGCGCCCGCCCGCCTTACCATGGCTGCAGCCCGGGCCGGGCCGGCCCCACCTGGACAGCGCCGGAGCGACCTGCGGCCAGAGCTGCGCGCAGACCGCGCCTCACGGCCGGCCGCCCGCCGCCCGCCGCCCGGAGTGCGGACCGGCCGGGGGCGGGGCCCGGGAGTCGGAGGCGGGGCCAGTCGGCTCCGGGGCGGGGCTTGCACCTCCGCGGCGCGGGATGCCGGCGCTAGCGGGCAGGAGCGACCTCGGCCTGGGGGCGGCCCTGGCACCCGGAGACACCCGGAAGCGCGAGGTATGAAGAGCCGCTCTCGGCAGGATGAGGGGATCGGCCCCTTAGCCCTGGGGTTGCTCCGACACCTGGCTCTTCCTTAGTCAACCCCTGAAGAGTGGCCTCTTCCGGCAGCGCGGCACCGCGGGGGCTTGAGCCAGTCCCTACAGAAAAGGGAACGGCTCACCTGGCATCCCCAGGAGAGAGTTGGAGAGAAACCATTAGTTATTCCAGGGATTCAGCAAGGTTTCCGGGTAGCGAAGCCAACTGACGATTACCCAAGTCTAAGTTACTGGTTGTCCATACTCCTGACACATCCACTAAAGGGGAACGTCAGGCGTTCTCCACCTCCACCCAAGCTGAGAGATTGAGTGGGAGGTTCCCTTTATGCAGGACCCCAGACTGAAGAGGATTTGCTGCATAAATTATCCAGAGGATCATCTGCGGGAAGAGAGGCTGAAAAGCCCTCACAGGACCTGTGGAGCCTTGTCTGGGGCCGAGGAGAGTGGGAGGGCCTCAGGAGAGGCAGTCGAGGCCTGACCCAGGCCCGACTGGGCTGCTCTGCCTCAGACAAGCAGGTGGGATGCTTTGGTTCAGGTGCCCTAGCAACTTTAGAGGCATTAGAGGCTCAGAAAGGTCTGAGCAGCAGCCAGAGGTAGACGTCTGGGGGAAGGGGAAGAGTTGCCGAGGGATTTTCCTGAGCTAAGCTGGATCTGAGCTGGTCAGGCTTCTATGGAAGTTTCCAGATGCAAGCCCCTCCCTGACTCCTAAGAGTTCTCCCCAGGGATAAACTGGCCTTGGCCTGAACACACTGTGGACAAAACTGAGGCCCACAGGAATGGCCCTCTCTAGTGGCGAGAACACCAGAGTCCTGCTTGCCCTACCTCGGTCTGCTCTGTGTCCCAGTGATCATGACTGGGATCAGTCTGGATTCACTAGATTGATACAGAAAAGCCCAGGGATGGCAGGTGGGATCAGGCCCAGAAAAACAAGGGGCTGATATTGGAGACAGTAGTGAATATTTGGCACTAATGGACTAGGGAATGGGAAAGGGTGTTGGTACTTAAAGACTTCAGGGGAACTGAGGAGATACTAGGCTGAGGAGACACTTTCTTAGTTACCTAGGGCTGAGGGACCTTGGGCAACTCACTTCAATTTTCCACATCTGAAAACAAGGGGATTAGATTAGTGATGTCTCAGGTTCCTAACAGCTCTGGCAGTAGATGCAATGAGGGAAGGATGGTGTGCTGTATGCTGCTGTAGGCCATGGAGGAAGAGAAAAGAGCAAGGCAGCAGCAAGAGGTGCTGAAGAAAAGTTGGGCATGCAGAGACTCTGGGACAAGGGAGAGGAGGTGTAGGATGGGGACCAGCAGCTTTACTCCAAAGAGAGGGAACCTCTGAAGGTATGGGGATGATCCAGGAAATGGCCTGAGGTAGAACAGGAGATCTGAAACTATAGTCAGGAAAATAAAGACATAAAGGAGAAGCCAATGGCTGTTGGAAGCCTGCAGAAGCAGCAGCTGCTGCTGCCATCAGATCCAAATGTCAAGCTCAGGCTACATAAAGCCCCGCTGTTGGAGATTAGCTACAAGCTGCTGGTACTCTAGCACGTGATTGTAAGACTACCTCTTGGGCGCTTCCACCCAGGAGTCTGTGTGGCCCCCCAAGAGAGGCCTGGGGCCACAGAACTTAGCTCTAAGCTAAGATCTTGGGGTCTTGGTGGCCACAGTCCCTCTCTAATCACTGCACCACAGGTCCATGAGGCATGCTGGTGGAAATAAAACCCAGAAACAGACTTTGAGCCATTCCATCTATACAAGCCCTGCAGGCTGACCCTGTAGCATTCAAGAGACTTGGCCTGCACATAAGTCCCCATTGTCAGCCTTGGCTATAAATCTCACTGCCCACATTTCCTTTCCTGTCCCTGGGCCTGTTTCCCCACTGAAAGTGGAAAGGACTACACTCCTCCAATTCCAGCTCTCACATTTTGTGTTGGTGTAGGTAGAGTTGACACTTGATCAGAAGCAAGGCTGAGATACAGCCGCCCTGTGTGAGCCACTGACGACTGACCACTCTTCCCCACCTCCAGCCGGCAGGTGGCCTGGCCAGTGTCCCTCGGCTCTTGAAGCTCTGGCTCTCCTTTGAAATTCAACATCCCACCAGGCATTGATGTCTTTGGCTAGAGGACAATTTCCTGGGCAATGCTGGGGTGGGGTATTCTAACACAGAGAGGACTCCTCTGGGAAACTCGGATCAGCAACCACGGTTCCACCTTGCAGACTATGGCTCCCCTGCTTAGGTCAAGTCAACATGGTCTGTTCAGAAAAGCTTCTGGCCTCTTTCACTGGGTCTTTCCTGCCCACCCATGGGTGAAGGTTGTGTGGCACAGGAACTAAACAAAGAGACTGCACTTGGGTGAAGGTGGGGTCCAGGTTCAATGCCAGGAATAAAAAGCAATGACTACAGGAAATCAAGACTTCAGATCTGCATGACTAGCAAGAGTCACTTTTGCCTCTCAATACCTGAGTTTCCTTTAAGTGGTACAAGGACTAATTGTGCTTCCCTTTCTTATCCATCAGAAGTGGATGAGTTACTGATGATATAGTCAGAAAGCCTTGGTGGGGCCAAAGTGCTATCACTGGGTTTTCTTTCAAGGGAACCTTAGCCAGTCTGTTCAGAGGCAAGAAAGCAAAATATCTTAAGCCCCACTCATGCCCCCTCCACTGCTCCCCAGTGCCCCATGATTCTACGGCAGGCATGAAAGGTGGGTGGCAAGGCCAAGAAACACTTTCCGAGAGTGGTTCCTTGAAACTGCTGAAGGGATGCAGTTAAGAGGCAGTTCCGAAGCTGGGAGGGTGCTAGAAGCCAGCCACCCTGATGGGGCAGAGTGGCCCTTCCATCTTCTTCCCTGCAGTAGGGCAGGGCCACAAGATGCCAGGGATGGAAGGAATTTATATATCTCCTAATATGATTACCTATCAGATGTCTGAATCTCAAGTCCCCTTGCTTTCCCAGACTCTGCTTGAATACTTCCATTGGCCAAAAACTCACTCACCCTAACAGCTGCCCTACAATTGTGGGGCAGCTGAATTACCAAGTTCTTCATTATACTGAGCTAAAATCTATCTCCCTCTTGTCTTTTACCTTCCAAGGGCCTCCATTCTAAAAACTTTGCTGA
>PVKY010008264.1:0-14206 GCA_004027775.1 Bradypus variegatus
ATTTTTTTTTCCAAAGAATGGTGTGCAAATGGATTGTTTCAACTTTCTGAAATTTTATCTGGTCATGTCTCTCAGCATTGAAAATTCACATATTTTTTGACCCAGAAATCTCACTTGGGAATCTAGCTAACAGAACTAAAATGACCAGGAAGTAAGGATATGTACAGAATTATAGACACTGATAAAAATATTGAAAAGAGACTACCTATCACTAGATGAACGGTTCTGTCTATATGCAAGTATTTAAAAAGGAAGCATTAAATCTATATTTAGAGGGAAGAATATACATAGCGTATTTCTAAGTGGAAAAAAATTAAATTGAACACAATTTAGAAAAAAATCACATACACGTTCACATGTAATCACTTAGGCAGGTGTGACTGACATTCTTCAATCTGAAATATCATTTAATAATTTCCTTTCATTCTTTTGATTCTCCTGGAAGGAAACATGAAAAAGAACTTGGCACATCAGAATAAAATTAAGGCGAAAAGAAGCTCCAGTGGGATCAGGTGACCGGTGGTCAGCAACAGAGCACTCAGCCCTTCCTGTGGTGACGAGAGCTGAATCTGCACTGAGTCTTGCCACCGACTGATATCTGGGTGCTGTTCTCACTGGGGACCTGGGTCTTGCGCGGTTAGGTTGGCACATGGTTTTCTTTCAAGAGCCCAGTCTGGCTGAGGAGCGGCGTCTGCCTGGAGCTGTCAGGGCTAAGCTCAGAAGGACAGATCGCTGCAGTGCACTGACCATGTCATCCCCGGTGTGGGAAGGGGATCGGCCAGAGCGCGTCAGCTCAGATGCTGCCCACGACACGCATCCTGGGCTGGGCACTGGGAACAGCGGTGTGCAGCGGTTTCCAGCAGTGGAAGGAGCTGGAGCACTAATGTTGCCAGGTGCTTAGAAGACGCTTTCTTAAATATTAACTTCTAATATCATTTATGGTAATAGTCCTTGACTTGAAATAGAAGTATGTCACAACTTCTGAAAAGAAACCTGAAACCCACTGTGTACCAATTTTTAAAAAATATTTTCCAATCACAGCAACTGAGGGCATGAATTTCATTAAAGAGAAACAGATTGCAATTCTGAAATTCCTTCAAGTCATAACAGCCTTACAGGGCAGGGCTCCTGGGGAAGTTCTGGCTGAGAAAATATTTGACATTTTTAGGAAATTTCATAAAATTGCTCCAGCTTTCTGCTATCATCTTAGTAAAGAAGTATTTACTGTCTTCTATTAGTATTATATATGTTTCGTATTAAAAACACTTGACTGATGATGATGAAATCTGGTGGTTTCTCTGGGAATGTATATTTTACTTTCCAAGAAGCTATTTATAAGTCCCTTTGTGACCAATAAGCATCTATGTTAAAACTTCCATAAGGAGGAATTCCACTATTTTTTCCTTTATATTTCTCAAGAAAGCTTTTCTTTTCTCCTGAATTCACACCAGAAATATAGGTGTTAAATATTGAAGGTAACTCTCTCACCACCCACTCAGAATTTCTTCCATCCCATTATCTTTTCCTTGTCTCTCTTTGATTTTGTGTTAGGAAAGGCACTTTCCATATATTGTATGATTTACTCTTTACCATTCAGAATTCTTCCTTATTTCTAATGATTCATCTCATGTGTACATGATAAATTCTTCCCAGTTGAAGAACTATTATGCAAGAAAAACCTTGAAGGTTTTTCTTTGAACATTTTTATTGAGATCTCTTTTACATTTACATAAGTGTGGATCAGAAGTCCATTCCATTTTATTGCTGAACAATATTCCAGTATTCAGAGAGACCACATGTTGCCCACCCACTCAGCAACTGATGGGCATTTACGTTGTGCTCCATTTGGGGATACTGTGAATAATGCTGCTAAGGATATGCACGGGCAAGTCTGTACAATTTCGTTTCTCTTAGGTAGGTGCTTAGGAGTGGAATTGTTGGGTCATATGTTTACCTTTTTAAGAAACTGTCATACTGTTTTCCAAAGCAGGCGCACCATTTTACAGTCCACCATCAATATAGGGGGTTCCCATTTCTCCACATGTCTATACATTGAGTTTTGGGTTTGTCTTTCAGTCCCTACTTTGGTACTCATTATAATAGAGATGTTTATACGCTTCCTGATTTTACAGTAGTTGACAAAAGGGGTTCAATATTCTTTGCAAAACACTGGGAAGCCAACAGCCTGCAGAGGAGTAAGGAACAACACAGCGGTCAAGAACAAAGCAACCCCCCCCCATAAGACGTCTAAATCATGTTCTGTGCCTCTGGAGTGGCACTTAGCTTCCGTCTGACACAGCTAAGAAACAGAGGTGCAACACTGATGCGGTGCATAGTACACAGAATTCTGTGCTGGCCCTTACTGAGTGCTTCCCAAGGACTGGCACCTATTGAGTTCCTTTTTAAATTTAGAATCTCTATTTATTTTAATTCTTTAAGTGTAACTTATTTATTGTTATTTACTTATTTTATTAGAGAAGTTGTATGTTTACAGAAAAGTCATGCCTAAAAGAAAGAGCTCCCATATACTGTCCTATTATCAACACCTTACATTTGTGCGGTACATTTGTTAAAATTGATAAAACGTTTATAATTGTACCAGTAACTATAGCCCATGGTTTATATTTGGGTTCACTTTTTGTGTTGTACAGTCCTATGCATTTTTTGTTTGTTTTTCCCTTTAAAATCTTTATTCTAGTAACAACTTAAAATTTCTCCTTTTAAAAACATTCAAATGTATAGTTCAGTGCTGTTATGTTCACAATGGGGTATGACCATCACCACTGTCCATTACCAAAACTCTTTCATCACCCCAAAAAGAAACTCTCTATAATTTAAGCCTTAATCCCCCATTCCCTAGCCCCACCACAACCCCTGGTATCCTATATTTTAGTTCTGACACTATGAATTTGCTTATTCTAATTATTTCATATCAGTGAGAACATACAAAATTTATACTTTTGGGTCTGGATCATGTCACTCAACATGTTGTCTTCATGGTTCATCCATGTCATCATATGTTATCAGAACTTTGTTCCTTTTCATGGCTGAATAATATCTCATCATATGTATATAACACATTTTTTTAATACATTCATCACTGATGGACACTTGGGTTGCTTCCATCTTTTTGCAAATTTGAATAACATCAGTGGGAAAATATCTGTTCGAGTCCCTGCTTTCAGTTCTTTTGGGCATATGCCGAGTAGCGGGATTGCCGGGTCAAACGGTACTTCTATACTTAACTTTCTGAAGAACCACTAAACTTTCCCACAGCGGCTGCACCATTTTTACATCGTCACCAGCAGTGAATGAGTGTTCCTATTTCTCTACATCCTCTCCATCACTTGTCAATTTTTGTTTTTTCAACAGCTGACATTCTAGTGGGTATGAAATGGCATCTCATTTTGGGTATGATTTGCCTTTCCCTAATAGCTAATGATGCTGAGTATCTTTTCATGCGCCTTGTGGTCATTTGCATATTTTCTTTGGAGAAATGTTTATTCAAGCCTTTTGTCCATTTCAAAAATTGGGTTGACTTTCTGTTGTCAAGCTGAAGGATTTCTTTATATATTCTGGATAGTAAATCTTTATTGTATGTATGGTTTCCAAATATTTCATCACATTGTGTAGGGTATCACTTTACTTTCATGATAAAGTCCTCTGATACACAAACATTTTTAATTTTGATGGGGTCCAATTTATCTATTTTTCCTTTTGTTGGTTGTGCTTTGGGCCTACTGAGTTTACCTGCTTTATTACATGTAATTTATAAAGCCCTGGTGGAAGTAGCTACAATTGTCTGCGGTCTACTGACCAGGAGACTGATGCTGTGCAGGGTTCAGTCAATTCCCTAGTGCCATGAGGTGGTGGAGGACGGAGTTGTCACCTGCAGCGCCACTGCTCTGTCGTGAGTTCTCGGGGAGAAGAGCAGGATGGGCACATGCTGTGAGCAAGGACGGGACGTTGCTGTGTATAGTGTGCAGCATTTGCAGGAACCCATGAACCTGGCAGCAGAAGGACATCCACCTCTCCAGCCAGATCAGCTGACAGTCACTTGTATTGGTTAGAGCTTGCTTTTGGCTGCACGTAACTAAAACCAGAGGAGGGGCTTGTTTTTCTGGCATGGCAGGGAGTCCAGAAGTAGGCATTCAGGGCACGCATGGTGGCGCCTTCTCTTTAAGCTCTACATCTGCCACCATGTATGGCTTTCATCTCATTGTGGCCTCATAGTCACAAAGTGGCTGCCATAGCCCCCTATTTCAGGAAGGGAGAAGAGAGAGAGAGGAAAACCACAGGGAAAAGAAAGCTCCCTGATTAGAGAAGCAAAACTTTCCTGGAAACCTTCAGGGAACTGTTTCACAAGACCACACGCAGGAGCAATGGAGATCAGAGATGGGTTTATATTTGGCCTTTCATTCCTCAGCATGCGTCAGGCTTCTGTAAGAAGGAGGGAAAGAAGTAGTAAGAAGGCAGAAGGCAGTGAGCAATGGTTGCCACTCTGATGTCTCTGTCAGCTCATCTCAGGCTCCAGTGGTCCAAGAATGATGAGTCATGATCCCCAGCTGCTGTTCTAATCCTCTCTCAGGTGTTACAGTCCTGGGAGAGGCACTGATTGAGCACAAGGTTCTGATGAATCACCTTCATCATCATCATCTTCTTCTTCCTGATTGCTACCACCACCATCATCACTGTCATCATGGCAGTGGGCACTTAGATGGTTCTTGTAAACTCTGCTTACATCTGTCAGCAGTCATGTGCTGGGGCTCCCAGGCAGTGCGCTACAAATACTGATCCGCTGCTTCTCGTGGACGGGATATGTTGTCTAGGAGTTTAGAGAACCACACCCTCGAAAAAGCTATATGACCTTGGGCATCAGGAAGCCTAATTTTCTTGCATGAAAGGTGGGTAATGAAATGAACCTCCAAGGATGGTTTGAGGAATAACTAAGGTCCAGGATGTGAAGCACACACGCTGAACCATGCTTGCATGAGCAGGGCTTAACTCCACTTTTGCCATAAGGTGTATCACCTATACAAATTTGAATCTCACATGGGTTAAGGACAAAGCTGTGGGGATGTAAGAGGTGGAGACAGAAAGTAGGAGGTGAGGCATAGCATTCCGTCTCTTTTTCAGAATAAAATGCCTAATATTAAGGAAGCATTGAACAAGGAGGATTTTTCTGCTTTAAGTTGATCCTGGTCATTTTGACTCACTATGCATCCCTTTTTTTTTTTTAAGATAAAATGGAAGTGTACTCCTCCTCCCTCCTCATTGCTGGAAGAAAGTAAATCTTGTAAATTTCCAACAGGAGGAAAATAAAATAATGAAATAATGGATCTTAAGGGTGGTGAAATGCAATAGGTATTAAGACTTTGATTTTATTTCAAGGGGCATTCTTACTCTAATTGCTGTATTAACCGATTTAGCAGGTATTAAGTCTAGCTGAGCTGATGCACACATCCTATTCTCATCTTATCTCTGCTGCTTTTGCTCACTGTTTTCAATCCTAAGATTAGCAGAAATTTCTAGATTGGATATTTTTAAGCTCCTATATGCATGCCTTTATAATCATAAGTGTTTTCATCTGCCTGGTGAACAAACGCAAAACTTCCATGAAAAGAAGAGTGAATATGGGGGGGGGGCAGGGGAGAAAGAAAACCGAGAAGATGGAAGATCAAATGTGAAGTAATCATAGGATAAGAAATCTTTCTTTTATGTAAATTTATCATTATTGAAATTGGATAAATTTGAAATCGTTGTTTGAATTGGATATTTCAGTATCCAGGTTTGCATTACAAACATGTTGCAACACAGTAGCATCTTTTTAATAGAACAAATCAAAAACACCTTTCCAAAATAAAAAATAAAAAATCACAAAAGCTTCCGGGTCCAAATATGAACTTTAAATGACAAAGACCAAACAAGTGAAGGCTTCAAATTTGCATTTTCTATTTTCCAACATTGTGGTTAATTTGACACATGTTCAAGAATTTGTAACATGCGTTACCTGGCCAAGGGATTACACTGCTTATGTACAATATCGAGGATACAGATAGAAACTATGATTTTTCTTTATTTTTCAGCACTAGGACAAATCTAGTTTTCCTTGGCAGAGAAAGAGATTAGCCATGGTCGCTTCCCAATTGTACACAGCAATGGAGGCTGATATAAAACAACACTTCGCTGTGGAATGCACTGTGCCTTTTATGTAATGTGTGACTTGGGCATTTTCTCAAGAGAAGAGTAATTTCTTTTCATTGCTTGGTCCTTACTCTGTAAGAAGGCACTTGAAAAGAGTAATGAATTGACATCACTGCTGACGGGGAGGGGCAGGGAAGGCACTGCTTCAGCGGGTGCTGGATATTCCCAGAATTTGGCCAGGGCATAGCTGAGAAGTCTCCTTGGAAACGGAAGGCTCCTGGAGAGCAGCTGGAAAAATGTGCGTTTTTGACACTTCACTGCAGTAAACGGTTCAGCTCTACTCTAACCCAGAGTCTGACCACATGTTCCGGAACCCTGTCCTGCCTTCACTGAAGAAGCCCCGTGGGGTCAGTGGTCAGAACCGAGTGGTATGAGAAGAAAGAGGGGGGGCTAAAAGATTCTCTGTGCTGAAGAAATGGACTCCAGTCTGGGGATTCAGGAACAACTTCCAGGACAACACGCAGAAGAGGCCCACCAGGGAGCTGCCACCTCTGCTGCCGCACGGAGAGAGGACCCAGGAGCCGCTGCCCCAGGGCTGGTGGCACATCTGCATCCCCCCAGCAGGGGTGGCTCACGCCACTGCTGGCTCTGCAGCCGCCAAACGTCTCGCGCACCACTGCCTCCCCCCTCCAACTCAGTTCCAAGCTTTCCCTGCCAAAGCATCAGATTTAACCACACGTCACCACTTCCACCGCTCCCACCTGGGCCAGCCATCATCTCCCCCTGGACTAGCTTCACAGCCTTCGAACCAGTCTTTCAGGTTCCACCTTTGACCCTGCAATTTGCAATTCACACAGCAGCTGCATCGATATTTCTCACGTGGGCACAGAGCATGTCGCTCCTCTGCTAAATGCCCTGGTGGTCCCCCAGCTCATTATGGGTAAAACCCCAAGTCCTTGGCACTGGCTCGAGTCCTCAGATGGTCTCATCCTTGCCTGCTTCTCGGACCCATCTCCTGTCACACCCTGCTTTTTATCTGCCAGAGCGCCTTGCCTTCTCTCACACACACACCAGTAACAATCCCGCCCCAGGGCCTTGGCACCTGCTGTCCCCTCTATCCTCAGGGCTTATTCCCCACATATGTGCACATCCTCTAAGTCTGCTCAGATGTGAATGCATCAGAGAGAATCGCCTCAACCACCTGGCATAAAACTGCACCATCCCCAGCACTCTGTCTCATCACCTGGATTTATCCACCTCCAAACCCTTATCACGACTGACATGTTTCATGTTTTGTTTTCAGGGATGCATGTGTGCATTTATTTTATTTTCACCTGCTGGATCGTGAGCTTCACGAGAGCAGGAGCTTTGCTGTTGCGTTGGAATCATACCTGATGCACAGCCAGAGCACCCAACATTTGTTGAGTGAATAAACCCCCCTTTGTGCATTGACCGGGGGAATAAAGGCATGACGGTAACTACCCCTTGCCCTGCATGGTCTCCGAGCATGGGAACCCTCTGCGACAGAATCCCATTAATGTCTGCAAAGACCAGCCACTGGGGCATTCCTGTGCTGGGTCCCATTCCCAACTGCACAGAAACCCCAGCCTCAGCTTCCCATGGCATGGCCCAGGTTAAAAAAAACACGAATGCTGCTTCTGAGTAGGTATGCTGAGAATACATGTTTTCTACAAAAACTTTTTTTTGTACAACAAATATTCAGAAAAGTGCCTGAATTATAAGTGTGCAGTTTGAGGAATTAACCCAAAGCGGACAACCTCGTGCAGCCAGCACAGAGGTCAAAAGCGAACTTCATCAGGGCCTCAAAGGCCACCTTGAATTGTCTCCTAGTTGGGACCCGTCCCAGGGGTGTCAGCTGCCCTGATTCCTAACATCAAAGGGCGGTCTGGCTTGTTTTGAACATCGTGGGAATGGAATTATACTGTGTGTACACTTTCGTATTTGGTTTCTTCGGCTCAACACGATGCCTGTGACAGTCACCCACCCTGATGCACGGCGAGTTCACCCTTTGACACTGCTGTATAATATTCCACAACATAAGTTGTCCATCCATTCTACTGGCGATACACATTTGAGTTATTTCTAATTTTAGCTATTACAAATAGTGCCGTTAGGAAACTTCTTGTGCTTTTCTTTTCTAAACACATGCACACACTCCTGTTGGGTATAAGCCTATGAGTGAAATTGCCAAATCATAGACTGTGTCTATGTTTAGCTTTAATAGTTATTGCCCAACAGTTTTCCAAAGTTCGTACCTATTTAGACTCTTGACAGAGTTTCCCTTATTCCACATTCCCAAGGAATAGATAATATTTTCATATATTAACCTGTGCTCCTTTCCGATTACCTTCTTTTTCCTTCCCCTCATTTAAGCATTGCCCCTCCTTGTATGAGGTGATGTTTGTGGCAGGGAAAATAATCTTAAAACTTTTCCTTGCTGGTAGGTGTTTACTAAAGCCTACCAGCAAGGAAAAATTTTAAGATTATTTTACACAATAAGCTTATACTTATTATTTTAAGTATAAACTTTTCAAGAGATTATACCTATTGCCACTAAAAGAAGTATCTAGAGAAGCAAGGATTTCCCTCCAAGACTAAGAGCATCATCCCCTGGACCGAGGAAGCAAAGTCTCTGAGCTTCTGAGCAGTGAGACCCAGTGCTGGCTCCCTGGCAGTGCCAAGAGAGGTGACAGAATCCCACAGAGGGACGCTTCGTGGTTCATCCAGGGGGTGACAGGCAGAGACGGACTTCCTCAGGCTGCACACCAGCCCCGGCTGCTCACGGCAGGAGTTTACCTGAGAATCATCGGCCTGCAGGGGTCCCATGTCCAGACACCAGGAGCAGCCCACAGGAACTGGTGTGGACAGAACCCCTCGCACTCTCCATACTGCAAGATATTCTAGACACTTCTCACGATCGGGTCTTGAGCTGACCGAGGCTAATTTTCTAGCCAGACAGACCAGGGCCAGAGTAAGAAATTAATTTGAGTTGCAGAAAAAAGAAAAGTAATCTTTCTTGCATACCTAATTATGTGAATCGAGACATCCAGCAAGCAAAGGACAAGAAAAATGTTGCCAGGGATATTTTGGTGGGGAAATAAGCTGGAACACGATTCCTGATTTCTTTCCAGGATTATACTAGCTTAAGCACCATTCTAGGAGCTCATTTATAATACATGTGAATTACCTGTAGAATTAAAAAGCATTCTACTTTTGTCTGAAAAGGAGGCACAGCGGCAGCAGGAGAAGATGGAAGAGACTGATGCCTTCACTTCTAGGACGTCTCACACTAACGAATGGGGTGGTTAAACGAAGGCACGAGCGTCAGTGGCACACAGGATGGTACGGTGGAGCACTGCAGAACCTGAGCACTGCAGCCAGACACAATCTTGACTCTGCCACTTTCTGGATGAATGACCCTGGGTGAATTACTTAAGCTCTCCGGGCCTCAATTTCCTCGGCAGTAAATGATGATGATGACGATGGTAACTTTCCTACCGGGTTGTCATGAAGATTAAATGAGTTGGTACCTGTGAAATCCTGACACCCAATAGCTGTTACAGTTAGCTGTAGGGTAAGCAATGAGGCAAGTGCAGTGATCAGGTATGTGTGGACTGCTTGTTTGAGTAAGGGATCAAGTCGCTGACCCAGGGGATCCCAGGAGGATCCCAGAGGAGGTGACCCTCAGATGAACTGGCGATTTAGCCAGGTAAAAAGGAGAAGAGGACATTCCAAGCAGAGAGGCTGGGGTGAGAAAGAGCAAGGAAGTGAGAAACAAAAGTTGAGCATTCATCTGAGTGTTACACTTGCCTGCTGGTGGTGGCCAGGCAAGGAGCAGACAGGAGTAAAGGCCGCGAGGGGTGCTGTGGAGGGCGGTGCTCGTGTCCCCCTGCCGTGGGAGCCCAGGACACACCGCCGGCCACAACGGTGACAGCGTCCTTGGACGACCCGCTCTGCTGCACCCTGTTCAACTCTTCCCAGAGGCTTAACGCAGAGCTAGTTTTTAGTCCTTGTGAGAGTCACTGTGTTACCTAATCTCCATTTTCCACTTTAATTAATCACATTAGTTCTGTTGCTTGTAGTTAAGAATTCTGCCCAATAAATGGCATTAAAATAAAAAGAATGTCTATCCTCTTAATGACTGGGACAGTGCAGACACTGTTGATGGCTATCAAGCATCCATGTGCTCTCTACCACAAGTGTCTTGACTTTACTCTGCTCACCTAACAAACTGCCCTTCCCAGCTTCATTTGTAGCTAGGAATGATTATGGGATACCATTTGGGTCAGTGAAAGTAAGCAGACCCCATGTGGTGGAACTGTAGGGAAAGCTCCTTAAAGATGGATAACTCAGCTGATGTGTGCCCATTTCCTCCCCAATCTTCCCTTTCTTCTTATCTGAAATGTGGTCATAATGACTGGAGCTGTGGCAGCTATCTTGACGGCACGAGGATGAGAATCTTAGCCTAAGGACAGCAGAGTGTAAAGCCAGAATATTCTGATGTTTTCAGGGACAGAACAGTACACCTGCACTCCATTTTTTAATGCCACTGTTATTTGAGTTTTCTGATGCATGCTGTCAAAACTAACCTCAGCTGTCATGAGCATCAAAAGGTATAGTGTGTGATGTGTGCGTGTGTGTAAAATTGTATTTTATTTCCCACTGATGGGATTTAAAGGGGAACAGTGTGGTAATATTTGTATTCCAAAATGACAAAGGTGATCAGCAGTGTGAAGGAGGGATCGGAAAGGGGGGAGACCATTGATATAAAATGTTAATTGCAACATTATTTGTGATAGCAAAGTTTTGCAGACAACCTAAACGTCCATTAAGAGGGGAGCTGCTAGGCAGTTTTTGATAACTTCATCCAAGGGAGCCCTTTGGCAGAATGAGGAAATTAACTAGATGCATTTCCATCCATATGGCTAATTCTTAATAACACACTGATAAGAGGGAGATAAGAGCAAGTTTTAAAATACTTATACTTTATATTCTTCTAAAATTTATTTAAAAATAATTTTACTTCTTTCATAAATGTTTTTACTGGTTGCCTAGAGTTTACAATATACATTTCCAACTAATCTAAGTCCACCTTCAAACAACTCCATACGACTTCATGGATAGTGCAGTTATTTTATAACCAATTTTTCTGTCCGTCCTTAAAATGTTATCATTCAAGCTAGAAGTAAATACCTGAAACTATCAAACTCCAACCCGGTAGCCCTGACTCTTGAAGACGACTGTATACCAATGTAGCTTACAAGGGGTGAACGGATGGATGAGTAGAAAAATGGGGACAAAACTAAATGAAAAATAGGCTGGGATGGGAGACGGTTTGGGTGTTCTTTTTTACTTTTACTTTTTATTCTTATTCTGATTCTTTCTGGCATAAGGAAAATGTTTAAAAATAGACTGGGGTGATGAATGCACAACTATATGATGGTAATGTGAGCAGCTGATTGTATACCATGGATGATTGTATGGTATGTGAATATAGCTCAATGAAACTGAATTTAAAAAAAATTATCATTCATTTCACTTATCCACAAGATACAATCATCCAATATACTGGTGCTATTATAATTTGGAACAGACAGTTATCTCTTAGATCAGTTACGAATAAGAAAAACAAAAGATTTTATTTTACTTTCATTTATCCCTTCTTGAACACTCTTCCTTTCTTTATGTATATCTAAGTTTCTGACCTATACCATTTTCCTTAGCTCTGAAGAACTTCTTTTCACATTTATTGCAAGGCAGGTTCACTAGCAACTAAATTCCCTCAATTTTTGTATCTCTGGGAAAGTCTTTATTCCTCCTTCACTTCTGATGGACAATTTCACTGGATACAGAATTCTGGGTTGGCGTGGCTTTTTCCTTGAAACATTTAATATTTCATTCCACCCTCTTCTTGCTTGTATGATTTCTGAGGAGGAGTCCAGTGTAGTTCTTAGGCCTTTCCTCTATAGGTAAGGTGGATTTTCTTCTGGCTTCTTTCAAGATTTTCTCTGTTTCTGTTTTCTGCAGTTTGAATATGATATGCCTGGGTGTAGCTTTTTGTATCCTGCTTGGGGTCCTCTGAACATCCAGGATCTGTAGTTTGGTGTCTGTCATTGGTTTTGGAAAATTCTTAATCATTATACTTAAATATTTCTATTGTTCCTTTTTCTCTTTCTTCTCCTTCTGGTCTTCCCATTATACGTGTTACACCTTTAGTAACTGTCCCACAATTATTGGAAATTCTGTTCTTTTATATTCTTTTTTCTCTCTGCATTTCTGTTTTGTACATTTCTGTCGACATATCTTCAAATCACTGATTCTTTCTTCAGCTGCACCAGTCTACTAAAGAGCCCATAATTTCTGTCTGTATTTTGATTTCCGACATTTCCTTTTGATTTTCTTCTGAGAGTTCCCATCTTTTTACTCACATTCCCCATCTGCTTCTGCATGTTTCCACATTTTCCTTTAGAGCACTTAGAATATTAATCATAATTATTTCAAATTTCCAACCTGACAATTACAACATCTCTGCTGTATCCAAGTCTGGTTCTGATGCCTGTCCTGTCTCTTCAGACTGTTTTCTACTTGTAGGCATGTCTTGTACTTTTGCTGTTGTTATTGAAAGCTAGACATGATGTATTGAGTAAAACGAACTGGGGTAAATAGGCCGTGTGAGGTTTTATGTTTATCTACCTAGGAGTTAGGCTGTGTTTACTATTTGCTGTACTGTGGGTGTCAGGGGATAAAATTTCTTCTGGTGTTCTTGCTTTTGTCTCCCTTGATGTGTCTGAGTTTCCCTAGAGACTCCTTTGTGCATTGGGTCTGTACCCTACAGCTCTTTTCAGCTGTGTTCCATATTACTATACACGAGCCCCATGGACGTGGTGGTAAGAGGTGAGGAGGGGGCGGTCTGTGATCCTATGATCTGGTTTCGGTCCCTCAGTGATCCTTTTTCTCTGACCTGTGACTTCTGAAAGGGCTTCTCAGCTTTTTTTTTTCTTTTCCCATCCCTTAGGTGGGATGGGAAGGTTGGGCCAGAGTTGCATGCCCGCCCCCACGTGGGTTAGACGCTGTAAAATAGTTTCCCTTGGGGGGCATTTCCTCTGCGTATATTTCAAACTGTTTACTTCTCCCCTTTGCTGAAGAAAAAGCACGAGAGGCTCTGTCTTCCATCCTCACAGTGGGAACCTGTGGGGAGTCCTGGAGGTAAAAGTGGTGCAAGTGAGGGGCACCTCAGGACCACCCAAGGCCATGTCTTCATTTGTCAAGCAAGTTCCCCTCCAGTCTCCACAGCCAGTCCTCTGCCCTTTAGGTATTCCAAGCCTATGCTGGTCCAGTGGTGGTTTCTGCTCCAGATAAGCTGGGTTTCTCTGTATCTGCTCCTCTCTCTGGTTCTCAGGGTGAAGGTCTGCCCTGTGACCTCAATTCTCTGACGGATCTAAGAGGAGTTATTGATTTTTCCATTTTTCAGGTTTTTTTCTTGTTATGAGGATGGCTCCCAAGCTCTTTACATGCCAAACAAGAAACCAAAAGTATATATATATCACACACACACGCACACACACAAACACTTTTTCCATTAGGCCACACAGATAATATGTAAAAACACTAAAAATGAATGACAAGTATGTAACTGATGTAACTTGGATCAGGTGAGGGCAGAGTCAGCGTAAGGAAAAAGGGGTCATTAGTGTTCCTGTAATGTGACACAATTTTTAAGAAAGTTAAGTGTGTTTATATAACATTTTTATATGTAGTTATTTGCCAATAACCCCCTGAGTTTGAGTTGGGCACATGGCTATCCAGTCACCGAGAGTACATCTCCAAGCCTGCCTTGCAGCCAGGCGCAGCGACGGAAAAGATTGGGCCGGTGGAATGTCAACAGAAACAATGTGTGGAACAGTTGGGTTATCTCACTGAAGGCAAATTACCAAACCTGGAAGTCTGGGAGGAAGTCTTCCCCTCTGCACACCCACTGGGCATGGGAACAACTGGAACAACTGCACACCACATGTGCAGGCTGCAGAATTAGCCGCCATCC
>PVKY010008265.1:0-14204 GCA_004027775.1 Bradypus variegatus
CAGCACATTTGAAGAGGATTGAAATCACATCAATGGAACTTTATTTCTGAAGTTCAGAGCTTTGTTGCCTGAATGTCACATTAAATTTTATTCATCTCTTCCTTATTCAGATGCAAAATTATTTTCTTATAGTTTGAAAAAAAATCTTACAGATCATATTTTCAAAACACTAATCTTAAAGCTCCTCTATAGCTTCTCATAGCCAAGGAATCAATGCAAAACTTGTAACATTGTCTATGAGGCTCTGAACAGAAGTGCTTGCCTGTCCACAGTAGCTTCTGCTCATCTATCTCTACCACCTGCCTCTCTGAGTGTCAGCTCTTGTCTACCTCTGGTACCCACCTATCTCTCGAGCTCCTTCTCAGCCACCTCACTTTTCCACTTTCGTGCCACAATGGACACAAGACCTTCCCTTACTTCAAATCAGGATGTTGCCCTGTGTGGAATGTTCACCATTTCCCGTTCCTCTCTTTGCTTAGAACATTCACTCATTTCAGCTCAGGTTCCTTCCTCATGGTAGCTTCCCTGACAATAGGCACAATCTGATCCCAAAGAAAAGTGTCCATTTTCTTTAGCACACTTTTCTCAGTTTGTATTGTTTATTTGTTCAGCACAAGACAGCAAAAAGAAATGTTGGGGAGTGGAGAGGTTTGCTAGATATGCATATTAGATATCTAGTTGACATGATTTATTGTTCAATATATATGTTAAATTTTAAAAATGCATCATACTTCAGATTTTTGTAAAATAAATGCATAATGGGGATTAAAAATCTATTTGCTAATGGTTTGTTCTTGGAAAATACTATTATTAAATACTTTACACATATATTTTACTTCCAAGGGTAGTACTTAAAATATTTAAGTATATTTATATATTTAGTATATAAATATTTAGTATATTTATATTATATTAATATTTAAGTATATTTAGGTATAGGCACCAATAGTCAAACGGATGCCAGACCATCCACTTAATAGTCATACCAGCTGTATATCAGCCATGCATACAAATATTATGTAAAGTTTTTCTGCTACACAGTATCTTAGAAGGATGGGATGCTGTGGTTAGGATATTTTCTACTAAACAGATCACACCATTGAAAGTGATGGAACCTGAAATTAAACTCACTTAGGCAAAAAAAAAATATATATATATATATATATATATATATACATATGATTTCATAAAATCAAACTACAGGAACAAAAGGATTCAATTAGTCTTCAGGGATATCTTCATCAAAGGAGGGTACCACCTTCATGACACTTTTATTATCTCAGGTTTCTTTTCTGTTCTATTTTAAGCATGAATCACATAACAAAATAGCCTATTGTCCCAGGACCTCGAATACCCACTACAATAACAACAACAACAAAAAATAGACCTTTGATCTTGCTGCTCCTAGGGTTAAAAATTTCAGGGAATGTCACTAATTGGCCAGGACTATTTCAATACTATGTCTGACTCACCTTCAATCGGGTGAAATTTATTGCAGGTGGCAGGACCTCTTCTCTCTGTATAAATAGAATAGAGGGAAAGTGCATAATCTGAAGTAATGGAATGGAGACGTTCTGAGCAGGCCAAACAAAAGATGTCCTGTATATTTTCCTACTCTGTATATTTTCCTGTCCTGTAAATTTTCCTACTCTGTTTATGGTTTCCTTTGGCATCATAGAATGATAATTTGATGGTGAGGGGGAAGTACCAACATATACTTGAAGTTTAAGGAACTTTAAGGAATAAATAAGATTGAAAATAAAAATGTGAGAATTTAAAGTCCGTGAAGAAGCCCAATTATATACATATATTATATAACACATCAAGAGACGTTCAATACCATTCTTAAATAAGTGGAAAGAGTAGTAACAACATCCTATCATTTTTATCCATCCAAATGTCAATAATTAAAAATATAAGTACATCATTTTAGAGACTGTGCAGGAAAGCAGGATCACACACACATTCTTAATAGGAGTGTAAATAGAAAGCATGCCCTGGAATTCAACTTGACAATATCTAAATAAAATAATAATAATACTAACTTTACCATATGACCCCTTTTCCACTCTTACAAGTCTGTCTATTTTATAGAAATAGCCTAATATGCTCAAATAGTCAGATACATAAGATATTGCAAGTATTCCATAAAATAACAAGAAACTGGATACAACTTTAATGCATATCAGTAAGGGATTGGTTAAATGAGCCATGATACTGTCACAGAACACTCCGTAGAGTGGAATATGCAGATCAGTTTTCAATTAAATAAATAGTTAGCTAGCTAGCTAGCTAGAATACATACATACAATGATAATCAATATATAATACCATGAGGGAACAATAAATGTGGTGCAGAGGAGTGTTTTCAATGTACTCCCATTAATGTAAAAAAAAGTGTATGTATTTTCATACATTTATATATGTCCTTGATACATTTATTTGTATATGGAAAATTAATTTTAGTTTTAATTTTAATTAAGAAAATTTGACAAAGCTATTGATGTTTATTTTGGTGACAGGAAGTAAGTGCCTGGATGTCAAAAAATTACTTTCTGTTACATACTATTTGAACTCTTGGGACTTGACTGTTTGTGCCTTTGCACTTAACTATTTTTCTCTAATTAAAATGATAGGTAAAGAAGAAAAAATGATCAAGGACAAACATGGCTAATTTTTCTGTGTGACTACTGATAAAAATTAATCATATTCAAATATCATGTTACCTTGTATAGCACAGTAATATAATTCTAACCAAAAGATTAGAATCCTGTTATTACAGCATAACCAAAAGACAGGGATGTAAAAATGGCAACATATAGACATCTGTGGGTAAATAGCCCACCCTTTAATATCTCACCTTTGCCTTAGTCTTGAATTATTCATAAACAGGAAGGATTCATAATTGGTGGTTTAACCTGTAAAAGAATGTAAATTAGTGTGGGAAAGCTTAATCCATTCCTGTGGATGTAAACACACTGTAAATAGGAACTTTTAAAGATGTTATTTTTAGTTCAGGTGTAGACAATTAAATCAGGATGGGTCTTATTTCTATTACTAGAGGCCTTGTAGTAAACCAAACATCAAGGGGAGGGGCCAGAAGCCAGAAGTCAGCGGAATCGGAAGGGGAAGGAGAGAAGACACCACATAAAGGGAAAGCTTAGTAAATGAGAGGTGTCTCCGGCAGCCAGGGGGGAATGTTGATGACTTTGGGTGGGAAGAATTGCCTGGCTGAGTTTGGACTTCTCCTAGCCTCACAACCGTGAGTAAAAAAAAAATGCTGGTTGTTTAAGTCAGTCCACTGTGGTATTTGTCGGAGCAACCGAGAAATTAAGACAGTTACAAATAGGCTTTAGTAAAACAGAAGGCAAATTTGTTCTATTTGACAACAAACAGTATTTCTTATATTTGTTGTTAGAGAATCTCTGGGTGCTGTTTCTTTTTTTCTTGCTTGCTTGCTTGCTTACCTGCCGTTTTTTGTCCCTATCGGGAGAAACAATATGGGTATAGTTATAAAAACCGCACATCTTATTAACTAATCACATTCGCCTATTCAATTTGATTTCTGGAAAAAAGTGAGTAAAATTTATAGCCAACGGCTCATAAATGTATGTAATATAATGGCACACATTTTATGCACTAACTTTGCTTTTGACTCCTTATTTTTGAGTTATTTTCCTTTTATCTCTTGATTTATGTTTAGCAGATTATTATGTTTGCTAAATTGTGTAATTAGCTATGTTTTGGAAGAATGCAGTCCAATCAACTATCTTTTAGCTGATTTATTTTTATGTAAAATGATTTGTGTTATATGAAGTGACACAGAGGGTATATATAAGTGTACTTTTGACCTGTAGACTATGAAAGATGCCCATGTATACATTAGCGTAGGAGATATAGAAGCAATGCCAAATCTCACTGGATTCTTTCTTTTATACCTTTTGGGGTTTGTTATTTGGTACTTATAGATAACCTTCTTCTCAACCAAAAGATGGCCATTGACTGAAATAAGCAGAGGGTAAGAGTGTGGACTCTGGTTCAGAATATTTGTATCTGTGTATTAGTTTCTTATTGCTGCTGTGACCAATTACCACAAACTTAATGGCTTAATACAAGATATGTTTTTTATTTTACTGTATATAGATCAGAAGTCTGACACATGTCGCTGGGAGAAAAACAAGGTGCCAGCAGGGTGCATTCTTTTTAGGAGACTCACCAGGAGAATCTGTTTCCTTGTCTTTCGGCTTCTAGAGGCTTCCCATAGTCCTTGGTCCATGGCTCCCTTCTTCTATGTTCGAAGCCAGCACAGTGGTAGAGTCCTCATATTACATCATTGACTTCTCATTTCGCTTTCTCCTCTTTCACTTTTCGGGACCCTCATGATTACATTGAGCCCATCCCTATAATACAGGATAGTCTTATTATTTAAAAAACCCAGCTGCCAACCTTAATTCCATCTGTATCCATAGTTCCTTGTTTTCTTTCCCATATAACCTAACATATTTACAGATTCACGATATTAGTATGTAGATATTTGGGGGTAAGTCATTATTCTTCCTCCCACAGTCAGCATCCTGGCACCAGTTATTAGAATTTTTCCGTATGTTACACCTTTGAAAGCCTCAGTTTTGTTTGTAAAGTAAGCATAATCATCCTAACTTTATTGATATGCTTTTATGATCAAATGTGGTAATGGATATAAATTGGTTAGTGTAAAACCTAACAAACAAGAAATATTCAATGAATGTTAGTTATGGCATTACCAATAGCGAATAAAATTAGAGGATAAGGACAAAGAGAAAAATCATTAAGGATAAAAATATTTTTTATCTTTTCCTCCTGCATTTTTATAACTTGCTGATTGGCTATGTATAGTTGGTGTTACGGTACTTGGAAAATACTTAAACATAATTTGGAGAAGCATGTCATTAAGATCATTTTTATGTTGTAGTACTGTTGAAAAAATTGATAATCATAAAAACATTAGACTGTTTAACAATATTTCTGCTACACCAGAGCTTAGACACAGCCCAGATAGGCCCACAGATTGTGATCACTGTCTAGAAAGACCCTGTGGACATTTCAAGGATGTCAACATCACTCTGGCATCTGCCATGGAAGCAGATGCTATTTGCATCTGTTTTTCTCTGACAGTCACTGAAAATGGCAGAAAAAAAGTCTACATTTTAACACAAGCTGCTTAAATATTCAAGAACATATTTGAGTTGTCAAGCCACTTTTAAAAAATGATTTTAAGAAATGAGATTATAGGAAATATAAATTTTTAAGCCAACAAGATATATCATTTTCTGAATGTGCCTATGAATAAATATATTGCCTATGTTTCTTAATCAATTACTCTCAATGGACTCTGACTGACAGTATTTTTAAGAGAAAGGGAAAGGAAAGATAACTATTCTTTCATAAGGAGATAATTGTTCTTTCATTTTAAAACTCATGCCGGAAATATTGACCAATTTCACCGTATATCTGTACTAGTAGCCTACAGTTTATGTAAGATTAATTTACATAATTAATCCATCTCCTTCAATTTTTAATTTCTTTTTCCTAACCTTGTTAACTTTGCTCTCATCCCATAGGTTAGGAATTTTAAGTAGACTCAAAGATATGATTGCCTCTCAAGCACACTGAAGAAATCCTACCTATGTAATTTTCTAAGGAGTCCTTCTTAACATGATTTTGTCATTCCTGGGCAGCAGAAGCTTGAAATGCAATTATAATATTTTATACATTCACCCAGTCCAGATAGTCTATATGTAAAACTAACTGGAGGACACCTTTAATGTTGGGAATTTATGATAATAACTTATAGGAGAATAACTGCACTTATTGAGCAATAATTTAAGGTGGATGTAAACAAAATTTTATACAATAATTAGAAATAGGATGTAGTAGATTCAAAGTAAGAGATGTTTGTTGATAAATTGTTTTTTCTTTAAATTGATAGAGAGCATTCCTAGACTGTGCTAGAATGTAACTTTCTTGCAACATTACATTTACATAGTATTCTTAACAGAAAGTGATCCTCTCTACTTCTTGTGTTCCATTCAGTATTTTAGTCATCTTTTTAAGATGGTTACTGCTGTCAGTATGATTTGCAATAATGGTTTCCCTTGATTTTATTTGGTTTTAGCAATGACATCTATGTAAGTTTGCATGAATATAGAACATTTTAGTCTCTAAGCAGAGTATTCTGAGTTTTGGTGGAGATAGTAAATCCTTGATTCCTGTCCAAATATGAGATAGTAACTACTATAGGCAGGAATAAAAGAATAACATGCAAATTCCTACAGGAAATGTTAAAAAAGTGTCCTTTCCAACAATCAGTGGTTGCTCACAGATCTTGTTTAACTGCTCCTTACCAGAACAGACTACACTTATCACAGCCTAAAATGTCCCTGAAAATGATTAATTTGAAGACAAATCATGCGTAGTACTATAGAGGCAAAGTTCTCTCTCTCTTTTTTTAGATGAAGGGTTCAATGTTTTCATAAATTAAATACAAAAAGAATCCCAATAGATTATTTTAAATATATGAACTCACAAGTATAGTTTAATACCTGAATCAAAACTTACTGGGTTTCTAAAATAGGATATGGTAAATTAAATATACATATAAAAGGTAAACCATATTTAATGTGAAGTGACATATTGTATAAAATATATTCTTCTACTTCTTTTCTCCCTCCAGAATTATACACATTTATAAAACTGAACATTATTATAAAATATACAAAAGTATTAGATACATAATTATTTATTATTTTTGACCCTACTTCTTATCTATTTATAACTATATTCAGCTTATATCCTAGTTTTGAAAGATAAAGTAAAATCAGTATTGAAGAAATTACTTAGAGAGAAAGCAAGGTTGTCCATTCAAGAGCATCTTAATTCTACAGGCATTTGAAAGTGGTGGGTGTATGAACTTAATTGTGAATAAAGCACAAATAAGAAAGTAAAATACCCTATTGAAAGTGTAATGTAATCAAGCCTGCAATGCAACACCCAAAAATTTCACTTATTTTCCTTTACCAAGTGAATCATTGTACCTTTTTAAAATGTTGATTTGGTTGAAATCCTTTTATTACAGCTAAAATAATTAAATGCAAATAGTTCTTTCTACATGTATAATATTTTACAGTAACTATATAGTATTTTTAAAGCATTAGATTCCTTTTATATCAATATATTGCTTCTGCTTTACGTATGAAACTTGTTTAACTTTAAAAATTAAAAATACATGAGATTATTATCATTAACATTTCAGTAATAAACCAATGTTTTGAAATATACAGTAACTTGACTAGGAGGATAATTTTCTAATTAATATGCAACTAGAAAACCCTTAAATTATCACCAACATTCATACTAAGGATTTTTCTCACTAGTTAGATGCACATTTCCAAAGTATGAAAGCTATCTTTGAGAAAAGGCAATAATTTAATGTATAAGATATATGTATTAATAATCAAAGCAAATATTTGGTTCCTAGGCCAGACATTTCTCTCAGTAATGTTGAGATTTATTTTTAGCCTTTTAGATCCCCAAGTATTACAATTTAAATCTAGTCAAATACTAATATACATAAATTATATAACACATTGGAGAATACATTAAAAGCAGTAATTCTATTAAAATGATATAGGTGCATTTTTCTAGATCTAAGAAAATGGTTTGCCTTAAGATCATTTTCTGTAATGAATCCAAGTTTTAATAAATAGAAATTCAATACTAGGTACTAGAATGATAATTTAATTAATTAATGTTCATATTAGTAATATAACTCATTATATTTATTACACAGGTGAATAGTCACTATTTTAGGACAGAAAATAAAATATATTAATTAGCTTGTTATTAATTAATTCATATATTTTTATAAAATGGCTTTCTAAAAGCTCAAAATCAGCCTTGTCCAATAGAACTATAAGTCAAAATGCGTATGTAATTCAACATTTTATAGAAGCCACTTAAAATTAATTTTTATAATCTATTTTTTAACCAATGTATTCAATATGACTTCTACATGTAATCAATATAAAGTTGTAATGGGATATTATTGAGATATTATTAATAGGATAGTTTTTTTTTTCCAAACTAAGTCTTTGAACTCTGGTGTGCATCTTACACTTAAAATACATTTCACTTTGGTCTAAGCTTCTGAGGGAGTGTGTCTAGTGGCCTCCATATTATAAAGGGTAGCTCTAATTTTAAGCATAATCAGTAACCTACATAGTAGAGAACATACACTCTTCATACCTGAAAGACTGTTGATGATGTAATAAAATGCTTTCAAATATATGGCACCTGTCAGTAGTAACAGATGTCTAGACCAGTTTTAGGGAAAGGACCTGTAAAATAGAAACAAGGGAGGCACTGAGAGAAGCAAAAGAACTGCTAGTCTGTCCAACCCTACATTCCTGCTTTGACTTGTCAAGGAGTGTGCATGCACGCGCACACGCACACACACACACACACACGGAAGGGAAGGCTTCTTTGCGCTGGGTGATCATCAACACAATCAGAGTAAATTGAAATGTACAGTAACTTGACTTAGAGGGTAATTTTCTAATTAATATGGAACTAGAAAAACTATTCAAGGGGAAGTTTGTGTTCCTCTTGTGAGAGTATTCAAGGGGAAGTTTGTTTCCCCGATTTTTAGAGATGCCATCCTATGAGGCCTAGATAGAGCTGGTGCTCACACCGCACTGTGCCATCAGATCTCCTGTTACCCAGGGCAGGGGCAAGGGTGAATTCAGGTCAGAGTCATAGGAAAAATAAGAAGCCGCGAAGCCAATCGGATGCGGAGAGCCAGGTCTCCTGAGAGGGAAGTCGGGGTGGAGAGACCTCGAGCTGCCGGTGTGTCCAGCTCCCTCGCTTCCCCGGATCTCTAACAGCGCTTCTCCATCTCTTCGCAGGCTTGGTGGCGGAGCGCTGGGAGGGACCCAGAGCAAGGGAGGGGAGGAGCCCGGGATGCAGGTTCCGGCGCACCCAGCAGCGCAGGGGGCGCCCTTGATCCGTGTTTGGCCGCCCCTCTGGCCCTTGCCCGCCGGATCAGCTCTCTAGGAGTCTTCCGGTGCTGGCTTGCTCTGCCCACCAGAGAAGCTGCCCATGTTCTACCGGGGGCATTTGCATCCGGTCGCCAAAACCGAGAGTCCGTGCTGAGGACTGCTGTGGGCATTGGGCGAGCAGGGGCTGGGCGGAGCAGGGACTTCTCTGCCCGGCGGCTGCGGGCGGTTGCTGGGTCTCGGACCCTCTGATGGGGGCGGCAGAGGGTGAGGTCCTTTCATTTTGCATTAGAGCCACCCTGGGGGCAACATTTCGGGCTAGGAAATCGACCAACAACGATTCGGCCTTGGCAAGCGTCGCTCCTCCTAGAGGGGAGTCAGCGCAGACAGAAGCTTTTTCCAGGAGACTGGACGTGCGGGTGGGTGGGCGCTGGTCTGAACTCTGCAGGCAGGAAGGCATCATACGCCGAGGGGGGCGTTCTCCAACGGTCTTGCAAAGGATGTCGCGCGGGTGCGATCTTTGGGTCTTATGCCTATCCGGACCCCACGGGCTTGAGATGCCGCCTTCCTCCAGATGTTCGAAGGAATCGGAGTAACCACCGCCGCATCCCTTTCCTAGCTACTCTGGTCCCGCGGGAGGTGTGGGCGCAACCACTTCTTCACTTCAATCCCCATGGCCTTTTGCCCGGCACCTGGAATTTGAGTCCCTGGTAAAACGAGGAGATTTTCTGGCAGTGCTCACCTGCGCTGCCACAAGTGATATTTCCTGAAGTCACTGTCCGCCCTGGAAGTCAGAAAGTCGTGGAGATAGAAGGGGAATTACAAGCAAGTTGTTTTGGAGGCATTCTTGCTTGGTTCAGTGAGGGGAACTCCCCTTTCCCCCCAATCCAAAAGCATTTTGAGGGAACCTTGAGCTTAGGAAGCTTCATTGAAAGCCTGCTTATTTGGAGTAGGGGTGGGGATTGGAGTTAAAGTTGATCTCTGTTGCTAACGTTTTTCTAAAGTCGCTGAAAGTTCTGTCCGCCCCCCCCCCCCAACCCACCCTCAGCTCCCGGTGTCTTCCCCGGCTTCCAACACCACTCTGATTTTCCTTTGGTAAAAAGCTGGGTATATTCACAAATAGCAGAATTTCTGTCGCTGTTGCTAGTTTACAAAGTTGTCAACGTTATTATAGTAATGCCTCTCCAAAAGTTTGGTCAGACCCTCCCAGCTCAGGACCAACGTTGGAGGAGGAATACCAAGCTCTTAGAAGCTCGTAATGAAGACTCGGGGTGAACTGTGCTAGCTGGGAGGGGAATGGAGTGACGCAGAAGAGCAGGCAGATATCTGTATTCTGTGAGTGATCAAACCGACCCCACCCCCCACCTCCACCCCCGCGCACAGCACAAACACCCCAAGTGTTTCCCCTGGACAGCCGCTAGAGGGAGCGGAGAGGTTCATTTGGGCAGTTGAGCAAGAGGCAACGAATACGGAGTCTGCTCTCTGGCGGAATTTGTGTTCATGTCATTTTTAAAAGGGTTTGAGTGACCGTGATCAAGGATTCCCTTCCTTGGTTAGGTTGGAACTGCGCAGGGTGTGTGTGTGTACGCGCGCACGCATGTGTGTTATCCATCATGTCCTTTGGTCTTGGGTCTCTACATTCTGTTACACCCTCTTCAAGTCTCAAGACCCACAGCATAGAGCAACCAGGGCACTTAATTTGTGTACTCAGATGGTAATTTGCTTTCCCTGAAGGGAAGTTGAGCAAAGGGCTGCAGGAATGTTGAATCCTGTTTTCTGGATTATTTCTCCACCTCTCTTTAAACTGATTTTTTTTACCTTTCAAAACATAGCTGATTTATCACTGTGCTGGCAATAAAATGTAAAAATTAGTTGGAAACACATTTGGTCATTTTACACAGGGAAAGGAGACATGATCCATTTTTCATTGTATTTCTGAGTCTGGGAGTTACATTCCTTACCACCAACCTGGAAATTTTTATAGAAACCTTGGAAAATCCTCCTTATAGTAACCTATTACTTTATTAAATACTACTTCCTTGTGTAAAGGCTCTTAAATTACTAACTTAGGTATGAAAATCAACTAAGAAAACGATTAAGGGTCATTTGAACAGATGACTGGTTTCATTTATTGCGATTCTTGACTTTGCAAGTAGACATGTAGGGGCTTAAGGGAAGATTGAATGTTACCTTGTTTTTGGAATTTCCATACTGGAAAGTCTAATCCTTTACATGTGAAACGCGTCTCAGTGGATTTTAACTAACTTTGTGGAATGAATCCAGAATGCGGATTCAAACTAGAGCCAGGTGTGGAAAGTGATCTCCGTGAAAACCAGGTGTTGAGCCCCTTGGTGACACAATATTGGATGCGCGCGCGCGCAGCGTGGCCAGAGCCCTCTCCACGCAGCTGTGGCTCTGTTCAATTCGGCAGCGCACCCACGGCAGAAATGCCACCAGTCGCCGATGATGGGCTCCGGTGGTTGATGCTCCGCAGCGCCACCAGCGCTGTTTTCTCCCCGAAATCACCCTCAACCGTACCAGCAACAGCTCTTCCTATGTGCACTGCAATCCGCTGGGCGGGGAGCCCTGGCGCTCAACCCAGGAGCTCGTCTGGTGCTGACGCCCATTCAGGCCCTTAAATGTCTCAGTCCCTGCGCAGGAAGGAACAGACTTTGTAGCACTCACTTTGCCTGAAGGGAGAAGTGTCTCTGCTCTTACAGGCGGCAATTCGGGCTCTACTCGCTCTTCCTGGCTGTGCGTTTACCTCTGTCCTCTTTGCATCGAGTACCCGCCAGCCTCTCCAAAGGGGAGGTGCATTTGGTACTTGCACTCCGGACGTGAACCAACAGGACTTCCCATGCTCTGTGGTTTTCCGGTGGACTCGGAAACAAGGATTGTGAAGTGCGCTAGAGAATCGCTCGAGGACCTGGTAGCTTCCTCTCTCTTATTTTGGTGGGGGTGATTTTCTAACTGCTGATGGAAGCGGCCTCTCCGCCTCCGCACCTGCAACTTGTTTTGGTTTCTTCTCAGTCCTGTGGGTGCTATTCCAACATCGAAGTTTTTCTCCCTTACCAGAAAAATATATCCTTTTAATACATTCTCCTCCCCCTGCACTGTCTCTGTCAGTCCTCTCTGTGCGGTGAGTGGATAGCGGGGCGCGCAGTGTGGCAGCGGCGACGGAGATTGGCGCGATCAGGCGAAGCAGAAGGGAAGGAGCTGCTGCTGGAGGCTCCCTGGGTGACCCTTTGGCAGGCAAAGGAACTGGATAAGGGCGCAGAAGAGGAGCTGGAACCTCTCGGAACTCCGATATCTGAAAACTGGATTTTAATGATCATTCTGTTTGTGCGTCTCTGTCTCCTCTTCTTATTTGGTAACTAGTGGAGAGAAGCGCTTGGCTGGAGCGCTCAGCGGGACCCAGACTCCTAGGCTGCTCTGGATCTGTGCGTCTGTTGCTGCGGAAGGAGCAAAGAGAAGGACACCAGCATATGCTTACAGAAGCCCCGAGGTAGGCAAGGGGGTGGGAGTCTGAATCTAGCGCTCAGCACAGATTCCAAGAGAGGGTGTCTGGTTTCATTGAGCCAAGGCATTCTTCTCTCCCTCATCTCTCATTGCACCCTCCTTTTCGGATGCAGGCTCAGGAATAACCAAACCCACGACACTCTCGAGGTGGACTGTCTTTCCCTGGCTTATGGCCTGAATGCCTTGCTCCCTGCATTTGGTCATATTGGGCATACATGAGCTTCTCCAGGAAGTTGATAGCAGGCAGATCTTGAGGTCTAAGCTGATTTTATTCAGTTTCTTGAAGGATGTGTTTCCTGAGGGTAAGAATTATGGGAAATAAGTGTCAGTGTCAATAGCAGCTTGGAAATCATCTTCATTTTTCCCTAAAAGTTTCCCCCCTGCAAGTTTTCTTATGATTTGTATAATATAGTGCATAGAGATGTGGCTTACTTCAGTATGTGCAAACCTGAGTGGTGCCTCACCCCCTTCTATTTTAAAATATAAGATATGAAGGGCATGGCAGCTTTCTTTCTTCTTCCTTCTTTCTATCTTCCTCCCTCTCTCTTTCCCTCCCTCCATCTCTCTCTCCCTCCCTCCATTTCTCTCCCTCTCTCTCTCTCTGTCTCTTATTCCTTTGCTGCCCAAGTAACAAACCACTGTGAGTGTAAAGAGAATGGAACACTTTTACAAACTGCAGGGATTATAAACTATTTTGCTGTTTTCAGCCTTGCCTGAAGTTTTAATTTAAATACATGGTCCTTTTTAGTTGAGAGAGGTAATTTGGTGTAGAACTGAATCTGGGGTGCAATCCAGCATGGTAAGATTTTGTCAATACTGTTGCATATTAGCTAATAACAAGAATTACATGAAGTGATAAAAATAGCCCTTGATATTTCTGCAAATGATATTTGTGAACTCTGGGGAAATAAAAAAGAAAAATCAAAATTGAAACTTATGTGGCAAGTATATCGATGCATAAATGAAAACAGAAAGAGAAGTTAACTTTAAGTGGGTGGTTTATTGAAAATCAGTGCCTGGGATTTCATATCTACATATGGTAATCAGTGAAGTAAATGAACCAGTTAGTATTATGAGCTTTCAGTACTTGGCTCTGTAGAGAGACTGCTGTTACATTTCATTTCTGATTTCATTTGTGGGAATAGAATAATGTTGGATGCATTTTTTTCACTTTGTTACACATGTGAGCTGTAGATTCTAGGATGCCTTGTAAAGCAAGGGAGACAAGATCCAAGATCTAGCCTCATTGAACAATACCATATCTGTTCTGCAAAGTATGCTTCACATAAGTTGCAGTTAGTGGGATCTAGAGCTGGGTTTTGTTTTGTTTGTTTGTCTTTCTTGGCCCTGCTCCTGTACACTTGATGCTTTCAGTCTAGATCCTTTTTTATCTCCCTCTGTGTTATAGGCCATGCCACTCATGTGTTTTTTTCTCAAAGTGCAGCTTTGAGTTGAAGTTGCCCTGTATTGAAGTAAGTTCAATCTTTGACAGTATATTTTGTGCAGTTGCTGGAGGGACAGCTGAGCCAGGTGGAGAAGGGGAAGCTAGAGTACAATTGAAATGATGAGACAATAATATTAAGTCCAGCATGGACTGGACTTCAGAAAACTGGGACACTATAGAAAAGAAGGAAATAAGGCCAAGCTCTGAGA
>PVKY010008266.1:0-14199 GCA_004027775.1 Bradypus variegatus
AGGCCACAGAGCACCAGACTTGCCAAGCTTAGATGGAACCGGGTGAACAGGCTGTCAAGGGTTACACTGCAGCCTATATCCTAGCAGAGCGAAATCTCTGGGCTCCTAAATTATGGCTGTTTTTCCTAAGGGCTCCTGGCCAAACAAGAAAAAAAAAAAAAGTAAAACGTCCTCTGTCATTAATCGAGTTAATGACCAATTCTTGAGTTGCCTGACCAAAAAAAGACATCATTTAGATTCACTTTCTTGTAATAAGAGCCCAAACTGATTTTTAAAGAATAAAATAGTATGGCAGCAAAGTGTCAATGCTATATTTTATCTTTTTTAACCAAAATAGAGAAATTCTTATGTTTTCATTTTTTCTAACATAGAACAAGTACTAGATATCCTTTTTCCTTTAATTTGCACTTAACGTGGTTATCTTGAACAGAATATTCCTACCCCCCCTTTAGATGTATGCATTTATAAACTTCTGAAACAAATTTATCCCTCTGCCTAGATGTTTTCAAGTAAAAGTTACCTACTTTGCACCTGTAAAACAGTAATTCACCCTTAATCAGAGTTGTTCAAGATCCCTGAATATAAACAACACAGGCTAACAGAATTGAAATGCTGCCACCCAGATACTCTTACTAAAGTAGGACAATTTTGTTTCTAATCTTTCACCAGAAAAGATGTAGGTCATCAAGCAAACAGCTACTACATTCTATAGAACTAAAAATACCTGCCAAAGTAAAGTTCAAAGTAAAAAAATTATTTTTAAATGATATTACTCTCTCTCATTCTCTCTACCTTCACAGCTGATTATTTCTATCTCAATGTTAGCAATGCTGTTTAATCTCAATCATCTTCTTGCACTAGTTTAAGAACAAAAAGGCAAGACATTCCCTTGTATAATTCATCTTTGGATTCTCCACAATAATCAGTCAAAAATGTTTGCTGAATCAAACCGTAATTCTTAACCTTTGATAAGCTTTATCACCTCAAAACAATCTTTAATCAATTTCCTATGTAATGTTTGTCAGATGAAAGAAAAGTTCTAGAAGCAAAGTTTAATGTTCCCAGTGACTCATTAAAAAGACATTGTTTCTAAGCTTTCATGCTCATTAATTAGCTATTTGGGGTCTGAATCAGCAGGGTCCTCAAGCCACTAGTTTTTCCTTAAACATGAGCCTGAATATAGAAAATAAATTTCAAACCTGCAATGAAAATAAAATGTTGACAAGAATTTAATTTAAGGAATGTTTAAGTAGTAATATCCAGCACTTAACAAAATCTGACGCTTTTTCCTGCATAGTTTTCAAATATAGATGCAAAAAAATCATTGGTACTAGATTTTCATCTTGTTTTTTTTTTCTTTTCCCAATACCTCTATCAATAAGATAGGTTAAATATTTAAACTAATATCGCTCCATCACTACATTCAAACTATAATCTCCAATAAGGACTCAATCGTTTTTTTGTTGTTGTCTTACTACAGATTTTAGCTCTAACAATTTTCCAAGGAAATGAAACCTTTCCTACACATATTTTAGTCTTTTGCTCCTTTTCTGCAGTCTGCAAAAAATGCAGATACTAATGCTCAGAAGATTTTTAATGGTTCTTTTAGTGAAGAAGTGCCTACAACGAAAATATATTTATTGTCAACATTCTTAGTATTTTTTACTCAAAATCTATACCTAACATATTAAATGGACAAAGAGTTTAGAGCAAAGAACTAGAAAGGAAATTTATACCTAAGGATTTTTTAGAGCCCAAAATGTAGCATCACTTTATCAAAGTAAAATTAATGCATTTAGTAGCAAATCTCAAGTCAAGATTATATATTTTAAAGTATACAGAGTAACATCTTAATTATCAGATGTCATTGGAACCTGGGAAATTTACCCCCTTTAAACAGGCTTGGGCTAAAAATCTTTCCAAGATTTAATGCGGAATTCCTTCTTAAACAGGGAATCCTGACCATAGCTCAGTGTAAAATGCAGCAACTCAGTGCGGTGCTTCACTCACTGAGAAGTCCATTTTGTGCTCCTATGTTGTTTGTTCCCATTTTATTTTGTAGAGGTGACTTCAGCCGTCCTTATTCTTTGTCACACTGTGGTGAGCCGTTCTGGGATCATGTAGCGTACAGAACAGCCAGGGTGGGGAGTCTGGTTCTGACGGAGGCTTGAGCCACATGCTTGTGATGTTCAAAGACTCTCTCTACAACTGCTAATATTCTGCCCTGGTTCCAGAAAATAGAGAAATGATCTAAAAATGTCACTGTTCCCTAACTTTCCAACAGCTTTAGCGTTTTCTCTAAGGTCAACTGCACATCCATACAACATGCAAATAAAACTGTTAAGATTTTAAATATCTGTACTGAATTCACTAGTCACTTTTTCAAAACTTCTTTGGAAAGTAAGCACTTTTTCCCAACATGTAAACACATTCACAATTTTCAAAAATATTCCCCCACCCAATATAGAAGCAATAACAACGTACACTCATAGGCACACCAGTGGCAGTGATAAAATTTTTCAATTTTCGGCAAAATTTTCTTTGTATATATCCTACTGTTTTTCCCTACTGTATTTTTTTAACTTTCTGATCCCAAACCTGTACTAACTTGGAAGTTATTTTTAAATCTTCATTATGAAATTAAACACTCAAGATGCATGTACATAAACTATAATGACCATTACATAATGATAATACAATCTTGAAGGTCCCAAGGTTATAGTAGATTGCTATACTTAACATGTGAATGTGAATTTTTTAAAAAATGTGATTGGGAGCAATTTATAATGATGCAGTGGGCATTGCTCCTTGAATACATTATGAGGCATACACAAATTTTAGTCGAAGGCTCACATTTAAATGCTGTTAAAAGCACAAATATTTTGATTGAAAGTATACTGCTTGTCCCTGTTGCCTAGAAGCCATAATTTTTTTTAATTCAATTTTATTCAAACACATTCGCATATAACATACAATCATCCATGGTATACAGTCAACCGTTCACAGTATGATCTAGTTATGCATTCATCACCACAATCTATTTCTGAACATTTTGCCTACATCAGAAAGAATCAGAACAAGAATAAAAAATAAAAATGAGAAAAGAACACCCAAACCATCCCCCCATCCCATCCCATTTGTCATTTAGTTTTTATCCCCGTCTTTCTACTCATCCATCCATACACTACATAATTAGTTTTGATAAATACATACACACACATTACAAATACCCACAAACACTCACACACTCAAATAAGGGGTGCCCACATGTATGCCATCTTATATATACAGATACAGCATGATTGTAAATGAAATATAGTTATTTCCTACAATGGAGGCAGATAATGTTTCAGGTAAAAAGTACAAAGACAGAACTTGATATTTATATATGCTTTGCTACTAAAGAAATCAAAGGGAATGAACTTCGAAAACCTTGACTGCTATGAGATTTCTGGTTCAAGAAACTGATATCATCTACACTTTGTCCCAAAATAAAAAAAAAAGTTCAGTGCCTTAGAAAGACAATTTGCTTAGGTTCAATTTGCAAAGTTAGAAAGCATTTACAATCTAAAAATCCAGTATAAGCAACTAAATAGAACTCAGAGGTAGGCTTAATGGCTTAAATTATTTTTAAAACATAAGGTAACTTGACATTTTAAAGCAATTACAATTATAACCCAAAGAAATGCCAGGGTGCTTCAATTCTGCTGCAAAATGGCAATCATTTAAAAAGTATTTTAAAAGGAAGGAAGGGTGGGGGTGGGGTGGGAACCAAGCCTTTGCTAGCTTCAGATTCAGATACCAAAACAACAGCAGGAGTGAGGAGGATGCAATGAGAGGCCCAGGTAATTTTAAAAAGCATTGTCTAGAAACTGGAAATGAGGAGAAAACAACCTCAGTGCTCTATGGTTACCCAAGAACGGGTTTAGCCTGAAGAACAAGTCTGCAACAAGCCTCCCCAAGGCATTTGAAAGACTATCAAACAAAACTTTATTAAACTACATTACATGGTCTCACTCATTAGATATGGAAGGCCACAACTGTTTATGATCTGGTGAAAAATTCCATGTGTGGGACCCAAACTAGGCATAGGTCCTCTTTTTAAGTTTGTTTTTATTACTACAAGCATTGTTCAGACAACCCACTATTCAATTTCTTTGCCAGCAGGTCAAGTTTCTGAATCCCAGGTATAAGCACTCAGAACCGAAACACTGACAGGGGCTGAAAGGCTATTTAGATATGCAGACTACATAACTGCAATGAGCAGTTGATTACATCTTTATATGCAATTGTACTCCCCCTTTTATTAAGGGACTTTAACCCTACAAAACGTGGTCCCTCCTTATCTCCCATTTCAAGGACTTTCCAAAAAGAAATAGTTCAAATGTTACATTATTTTCCCCACTCCCACTTAATGAAAAATTCAGGAAAAACACCCAATCTAAAATTTTTACTATAAATTCCATAAAATGACATTTTAGTATTTCTATATATGCAAAGTATATTTTCTTCCACTTTGTCAACTGTATTTCAATTGCCATTGAAAACTTTAGATTGATTTTTTATTATGTTTATTTTAACGTGGATGTAGCATCCACAAGTTCTACTTTGGGCTGCTTATGTGGTATGTTAATCAATCTGCGTATATCGAAAAACCTCAGGTCAAAACAATCCATTTATTTCATCAATAAGTTTACGAGATGTCTTTTCCATAAACGTAATTTCTCAAAAACCCCTGGAATCTACCACGTTGTCACCAACACAATTTAGTTTTTAATGAGGAGTGTTAATCACTCGGATATAAAGCAATACTTCTAAACATGCATACAATATGTCTGCCATCATATTCCTCTCAGTGCTCTATACAGCAATGACCTTTGTTCAAATGCTCTGACTTTTTAATGCAGTAGTTAGATAACTACTTCATTTATCAAAACTCAATTTCCATAGTAACATGGAGCCTGGGGAGTTTCAAGTCCTCACACTAATCCAACAACCCATTCAAAAGAACTGTTGAATACTTTGGTTTCCATAGCAATGATGGAATAATACATTTTGCTAGGTCCTTTTATTAGCAAACGTTATTCTTTGAACTTTTAGGTAAGGCTGTATTTACTCAGAGAAAAAAACCAATCACTTTATATAAGTTCCTTCTTTTAGGACTGTCCTTTTAGGAAAATCGCAAACAGCAACCACCTACACATTTGAAAATATTTTGGGTATTTGGTGGCTCTTAAAGTATGCCACCTACTTCCATCTTAAATGGTTAAAAAAGCTCTTAAAAATGTGATTGCTGTATATCTGACAAAATGCATATTTATAAAATTAAAGGGGCTACGGGATTGGGAAAGCCATAAGGACCACACTCCTCTTTGTCTAGTTTATGGATGGATGAGTAGAAAAACAGGGGAAGGAAACAAACAAACAAACAAACAGACAAAGGCACCCAGTGTTCTCTTTTACTTTAATTGCTCTTTTTCACTTTATTATTCTTAGTTATTTTTGTGTGTGTGGTAATGAAGGTGTCAGGGATTGATTTTGGTGATGAATGCACAACTATGTAATGGAACTGTGAACAATCGAATGTACGATTTGTTTTGTATGACTGTGGGGTATGTGAATACACCTCAATAAAATGAATATTCAAAAAAAATTAAAGGGGCTAAACTTGAATGCGTATGTTTAAATAATGATGAAATATAAACTAGAATAAAGGTGGAAGCCTCTCAAACACATCAAATATGGGCTCTGGCAAGGTGAAGAACTTATAAGCAACTTTTAAAACAGGATCCTCTCACTGCCTGATTTTAATATTCCTGCAATTCCAGCCCTATCTTTCTTTCATCAAGCACAGAAAACAGGCTAAACAGAGATACTTGGGGCTAAAGGTGAAATTAAAGATAACACATTAAGCAGTTACTTTTAACATGCTAAACCGAAAAGTTTTAGTGTTTAAAGTGGCTTCATAGAACAAAATCATTTGCTAAGCCGGGGAAAATGAGTTAGGTTTTTTCCCTTCAAGACAGGAATAGCAGCACCATTAAAGTTTTAAAATCCATTAGTAAACACTGTTGGGTATGTTTTTGAGTAATTAATTCTATGAGTTGACAGGGCAAGGTCTTAGTGAGGGAAACATCAGCCTTCCTGGAACCAGACTCTCTCATTGAACTGAATTGAGCCAAGCCAGGGCTGAAAAGGTAGGCCATTAAAAAATAAAAGTTGACAGAAGAAAGAGATCAAACGTGCTGGCTTTTAAAAGGATGAATACCACTTACACTATTTACACAACTCAAGAATTAACAAGAAAATTACATACCAGTATGAGTCCTCAGGTGAGCTTTTAAATGAGAAGACTTTGTATAAACTTTTGTGCAGCCTAAAATAAAAGGAGAAGAGGAACAACAGCTTGTCATTTGGAGATCCTTTTGAAATCTTTACATTCGATGATTCAGTGTTTAAAATCTGGCTTTAAAGAAGAAATCTCATGCTAGATGAGATTATTTGAAGCTTCACTTTTAAAGTTTTTAAGAGTCCTCCCCGACTACCTTATTAAATGCATAAAGCGATTTGTTTTATGTAGCACTTTAGCAGGAAAGAACGAAGCCAATCAAGCTAAGCTACAAATGGAAAATTTGTGTTGATATTCCAGCAGGTGCTTTATCCTAGTAACACATACTTCAGTGATTTAAGAGCTACTATAGTACATATTTTTTAAAAATTTTAAATGGCTCCAGCTGACAATGTTAAACCATCATCCAAGATGAGTGTAATTTTCCGTACTCCTACATTTCACGTTTTTCTCATTTAGCAGGTCATGCCATATCATGTACGAGTCAATAAATTATATCCTGTGTTAATCATATAAACTAGCTTATGCTGGCAAATTGTAGACACATTCAACACATTCATCAATTTATATTTTGGGCTATGAATCTCATTCAAGAATGATATTAACACATGCTATCAGAAACATCCTTAAACCTATCCTTGATAGACTTGAATCTACCATCAGGCTGGCAACCTACTCAATCCCCACTTTATTATCACATCTTACTTCCCCCCCTCTCCCAGGGCATATAACTTAGAATTAAAACCAAATGTATTAGTTTATGTTAAACAAAGTAACTGGCATAAATCTAAATCATATATTAGGAATTCAAATTTTATTTAACATTGAAGAGAAAAAGAGACCAAAATAAGTTTTTTCCAGAATATTTTAGCCATTTTTTTATACTTCAAATAATCAAGGCAACTAAACAGCTAATTATCAGGATAAGGCACAGAGACTGGGATATGAAAAGGAGACGATCCCCCAACCACCCCCCGCTTTTTTTTTTTCTTTTTTTTTACTGCCAGAGACTATTTTCTGATGTAAACTTAAAACTCGGAGTTTGACAAAAATGCACGTGAACATGAAAACACTAAATACATTTACTGATGCTTTAACCAGGTAAGATTCACCTACCAGGGTAATCGCAGTAGTGGATGCGTCTCTTCTCCAAATCAGGGTTACTCCTTCTATTGTATCTAACAGGTTGGATGTTTTGCGAATTAACTGGCAGGGTAGCAGGTAAATTTGGATTGTGTATTGCCAGTTTAGAAGCGATCGTAGCAGCATAGGATGGAGGTGGGGTTAAATTCTGGAGTATCTCTGCTTGTCTATCTGGACTTCCAGGCTCTGAGCTTGGTGGTGATGGGGGAAAGTAAGTGGCCTGCTGTGGAAGAAACTGACTCGGCATTGTGTATGTGCAGGGGGGCATGCCCTGAAATTGTTTCATTGCAGTCTGCGGTACAGCAGAGGTGAGTGTGTTAAGGCCTGCCATGGCGGCTGACATAGAAACATTAAGAGTGTCCATTACTGTTGTCTGGTTTGTAGAACTGGGCATATCTAGATCCGGTGTATTCAGTAGCTGGTACAAGTGGCCCTGCTGGGAAGGGACAGAAAGATGAAGATCTGGTGTAGGAAGTTCTTGTTTGATGAAAATATTGTTCACCTCTGGAGCTGTGGTCTGGTGTGAGCTGAATATGCTGGTGAACTCGGGAAGGGCCTGGGTCTGGGCCGGAGGAGGGGCAGTCGTTTCACTCTGGTGGCTGAAAATGGTAACAGGTTCTGTCTTGATGTGTGTTACGCACGGTCTCTGGGATTTGTAGAGGCCAGTTCTCAGGTGAGTGATGTCAGGGAGGAAGACGTTCATGTTGATACTGTAAGGTAACCCTTCACTGTCAGTGAAGAACTGGTCTACGACTGAGGCACTGTCTCGTCTATACTTTTTATGTTCTGGAATTATAGGAACTGGAGGAAGCTGAGGTGCCAGATACTTCTCCATTTCACATCTTGTCTAAAAAAGAAATGATACAAACATACACAATCCATTAGATTTCACCGACTCAAGAAGGCAAAACAAGCTGTGCTTACTAAAATTCCCCCACCAATCCCTTTGAAAAGTACGAAGGCAAACTCCTAAGAGCAGCTTATAAACATACCAGGCTTATTTTGTCAATTGTGTAATATCTGGTTCACCACTACCATACAAAACTCATAGTATAACATGAATTTGGTAAAATCATCCCCAACTAACCCCAGACAAAAAGTGGAAGGGGAAAATCAAGAAAAAAAAAGGATGCAAATGGCAAACATATTCCTTTCTGATGCAATAATAAAGTATCACACATAAGCGACATTCCCTGCTCCATTACACAGTAAGTTCGCAGTTATAAAGTACACACTGTAATATTGCCAAATTACCTCAATTCTTTTCATATTTAATAGTTAAATTTAACTTAAGAAAAAAACACCTTAAAACACAATAACCATTGCAAAGGTCTTTTGCTTGGACAGATAGTGATGAAATATCTAATATAAAACATATTCCTTGGCTATTTCAGGGCCTTTTCTTGTTTACAGTTCAATGGAAACTTAAATACAGTGTTTTGAGCAAAACACAGTATCCACTGAAAGAACAAAACTTCACATTCCACATTTGATCTAAATGTTGATTTTAATCAGCAGATTCCGTAATTGGTTAATATGATAATGAAATGTTCCTATTCATGTCCCTTATCTAAAACAGATCTTTAATTACCTAGGGGAAAATCACTCCCTTGGTAGAGTGGGGCTAAGGAGCCTGCGGGTGGGGAGAGGCTGCTGTATTGCTAGCATAGTCATCAGCAAAACATTTTTCACGTCCTCCTCAGTGGGTCAATGCTACATTCCCCCTTTCTCTGTAAAAAACTCAGTCATCCCTTATCCTCTTGGTGTCCCCTAAGCAGAAAACTGACCAAGTAATTTTCAAGTGGTAGTTTTTCTAGGACTTAATCCAGTTTGTGACTGGTCAGATCAATCTCTTTATCCTCTCTCCTAGTATGACCACGAGTTTAATTTTTCTTTTTGTTTTGACTATTTTAAGGAAAATTTCAAAAACGAAATCATCAACTGGATGGAATGGCTTATAGAACTCAAAACCGTGGCACCTTAATCGGCGAATCAGTTTTTGCTATTGCTTAATTTCAAAAGCTTTCATCTCCGACCTCGCAACATTCGGTGTGGATGTGGACGGGATTTCCCGAACAGACTCGATTTAAAAATAAAAATTAACGCTCTAATCATGTGAGTCACTTCTGTGACAAATGCCACTGCCCTCTCAAAGCACGGCAACGTTGGCAGACCCCCCCGAGAAGCTGGGCAGCAAATACACAGTATAAAGAGCGGCTATTAAATGAAACGTCTTGAAATAAACCGAACTAAACCCTTTCGTGCACTGCGCTCCCGTGGCGGTTAGTGGTTTCTGATTTTAGCTCTTCCAGCTGTTTGCATGTGGGTATGTTTCCAATTTTTTTTTTCCTTGGGACAGGCTAAAAGTCCCGGGAAGTTTTTCTGGGCTATATGACTCCCTGCGTGGGCGAAAGAAACAGGCGGCTGCTCTAATTCGGCTGCTGGGCAAGTGTAAAACCAAATGCCAGCTTTCAACGCGGCTCCGGGAGGAAATTTACGCGTACAAGAAAACACCACTCCCAGTCTTTTTTAGGATTTCTTTTTAAAGAAAACTATGCTCCGATACAACCTTAGCTTTTCTAATTCGCGTTGCCCAAACACGCAGCCCCACAGCCGCGTCTGAAACAGGTTGAGCTAAAGGGTTTGAACTCGCATCACGAGGAACCTTTCCAACACCCCAATTTGAGTTTCAACTTAATCCGAACGACGGCGGCGGTGGGGCGGGGGGCGGGTAGGGAGAGGGGAGTCCCAAAGACAATGCACCGCGCGGATGCGAGAGCAAAGGTGAAAAGCGGCATTCTAGTCAAGTTGGGTGTGTGGTATATGGTTTCATCTCCCAAGCGTAAGAAAAGCAACTGAGGTGCGCGCGAGAGCCCAGTTCCCTCTAACCTCGGCCCAGCGGACCCGCCAGGGCGGACTTTTCTTGAATCCCCACCCCCACCCCCATTGCCCCCCATCCCCCGTCACTTACTTCCTGCGAAATGAGGGTGCCCAAGCACCGGGGGTAGGGCGGGGTTGCCCACTCCTGCACCGGCTACCGGTGCGCCCCAACGCACGCCCAGTCTGGAGCGGCCCCTGTCGCCCGTGCGTCGCAGCGGCGGGACACGCCCGAGCCCCGGGAAGGAGGAGGGAGGGGAGCAGCTCTTCCTACCTGGACCAGCTCCTCCGGGGGCAGCCGCGGCCCGGCGGCGGGCGGCGGCGCCGGCTGCGGGGGCGCGGGCTGCGCCTGCGGATGGTGGTGCGGATGCTTCAGTTCCTCACTGGGGAAGAGCGCCGCGTCGCGGGACGGGTTCGCGGCGCCCAACACCGGCTTGAGCTGCGCGAACACCGGCTCGTCCTGAGGTGCCGGCGGCTGGGGTACGGGTCCCAGGCGGGCGCTCATGGTCAGTACCCGCGTAGCCATGGGCACTCGGGGGGCAGCTCCGGACGCGGGGCGCAGGTCGAGCGCGCTTCCCACCTGGCCCACGCTGGCTCGGGCCGGCGAGCTCGGCGCGGGGTCGCGGGCGGAGGAAGGGGAGGCTCCCGGGCGGACCCCTCAGCCAACTGCGGGCGCAGCTTTCGAAGGCGCGCACTAAAAGCAAAACTCTTCCGCTCGGCCACGCGTAAACGACAACGTCCTCCCGGTGGCCACTTTCTCCTGCCCCGCCCCACCACGCTTTTTCACTCGCCGGAGCCCACTCCTGCCGCCGTCGGTCCCAGAGAGAGGGAACTGCAAGAAAGAGCTACGAGCGCGCGTACCTGCCCCGCGACTACTGACACTTGACGCCCGCCTCTATTTCACCCAACTCTGGTTGGGCGGGGTCCGCCGGCATGATAGGCAGCGCCTCCGCGAATCCCGAGGCTCCAGGGCCGGCCCGGCCGCAGGAGCCAGCCTATGGGAAGGGAGAGCTTCGTCAAGGGCCCCGCCTCCGCCGGGCCGACCGCACCCCTCTCGGGCCATGAGCTTCGCGCGCAGGGAGGCCGCGCAGTTTGTACACAACTTCTGTGACAGATTGGGCTGGCGAAGCTGGGGCGGAGGGAAGGAGAGAATCGAGGAAGAGAGGGAATTAGGGTGGAGACGTGGAGGGAGAGTTCTTCGGAGTATTATCTACGAGAATTAGGGAGAAAGAGTTTTGCACGTCTTAGGTGTTGTGCAAGGACCTGAAACCTAGAAGGCTGCTAAGTGGGGACGCTAAGGATTTTAGGGACTTGTTTAATGAGTGTGTACAAAATGTACTTTTCTTAACGGAAAACTATAGGCGGTTTTAAACAAATCTAAAAACAGCTCTTGTCTCTAAGTATCTTTAGCAGTGAATATATCCATTTAGCAAAACAGATTCGGAATGTCCTGAATCAGAGGTATAATGGCAAGCATTTTTTAAAGTCCCTGAATAAAAGCCTGTGTTTTTCCCTTGGTTTAAATGGTTAGAAGTTTTCGCACATATTTCTACCTTGTATTCCTGGGGGAAGGGAAGGGGAGGATTGGCCATTTAAATTTTGAAGTTTTTAACATCTGCAACATGTATATTCTAACCGAAGCATGGAATCTAGTTAAAGCACTAATGAATAGAACAAATATGTATTTAATAAACATTACACCTTTGACTTATTTTTACTAGCACTGTATGTTCAAAAAGTGGAGTTTATTATTTACAAAACAGAAACATATTACATTTACTAACTCCGGGGCACCTTTTCCTGCGAAAAGACAACCAACCAAAGGAACCACAAACGTTTGACACGCGGCAGCTCTGAAAACTGGGACTCCAAATTTGTTGAAAATAGCCAAATATAATACCATCCACTTGCTATGATATTATAATGGGAAGGTGAGTTTTTGCCAGCAATCACCTAAGGAAACCACTTCCCTTAATCTTTAATGCACTTGTACACTGATTTTATCGGACTTCTTGGGAAGCCAGAACAATAAATTGCAATAAAAATGCCCGACTATTAGTACATATGTACTATATGTTGACAGCACACTATCCCATTAGACAATTTTACATATACAACAACTTACTCATCACTTCACAGTAAAACAGATGAACAAAAGAAGGATTCTTAGGGGAAAAAAAAAAGTTCACATGCAAAAGTAGTCTAGCAAAGCCATGGATCTCATTTTCACTGTATAGATTAAAAGGTTAATATGCACATAAAATATTAGATTGTTTTATATATCATTAGAAAAGATAAAATTATGCTGTAAAATATATTTTTTTCTTCTTTTCCTTCCCTTCCTTTTACTACATGATTCATTATTATGTCTGTGATTGCTGCTTTCATAGAATGGTTGATGACTACTTTCATGTTACCAAAGTATTATTTTATAAGGATTTTTACACATTTTTTTCTAAGCAAACAATCCCATACTGTCCACTTTCATTCTTTAAAAGCTCTGCTGTCTTTTTCTAATATTGAACCACTTCTTTAATTTAAAGAATTTAAAACATTATAGAATGAGTATGTATTTAATAACTTTATAAAAATTTGAACTTTGAAACACTTTTAGTTATTTAAAGCTGATAACTTGCTCAAACCTGGGTGTGATACAGATAATTCTTAATTGAATTTTGTACTTTTTAAAAACTTTAATATAAATCTAACTTAGATTTAATATAATTTGGAATCCATTTTTACTTTAATTCACTTTTTTAAAAACTTGTCTAAATCTTTCCTTTTGTCTTTCTTTTTACCAGAGCTTCAGTGGCCTGTTTTTCAACTCAAGTTTTCACTGCAATAAAATCCATTTATTTTACTGGAAATGCTTGTATAATTTGACACCATTTCTTAACATGCTTTCATTTACAAATACAAAGGCTTTCCCATTGCCAAAGCAAACAAACAATATTGTTTGATTAATTTTAACAAAATATTTTTATAGTCTTGCTAATATTTTTCACATTTCCACTTATCTTAATATAGATTTGAAACCAGCAGTGGTTGAGATTGCAATATGTTACAATAGAAAAGCCGAATAATTTCTTTTTAACTCAAAAACCATGGCATTTATTTAAATTTCTTTTTTGGCATAAAGACTCATGAAATAGGGCTGGCACTCTTAAAGAATGGTTTCTCTGAAATGCCCAGCTCTGCAATCTCACAGAAAATAACTAGCTTAACATTGTACAATAGTATGGAAATTGGAAAATAATCCTTTTCTGATACATTTGCCATGCTGTTCTGAACGTAAAAACATAGTCAACGAAGCTTATTTGCTGCTACTTTTAACAGATGATACAGCTGAAAACCTGTTTCATCAACTTAGCAAGAAGGGTTAAGATTTGATAAATATTTTTCAAATGTTCCAGGTTCTACACTGGCGTGAAGCCAGACAGTGTAAATGGACAGATCCTCAATTACTTTGAACTTTCTAGTTCTTTGCATTCCTTCCTGCTTAGTAGTGCTGTATCATTAGGGAAGATAGGAGAAAACAGAAAACAAATGTCAGGTTTCAGAAATCAATTACTGGCCTGGCAGTGGTGTGTTAACTGAACTGTGCCAAAAGAGAGGTTTCTGAGAGAAATAAATAAAACAAGTTGGAGGGTAAGCATAGAAGCAATGTGCATGCTTAAGCCCTTAGTCACTGGGCAACACAGATTTAGTCTTAGAATAAACCCTAAGTGTCACTATCTTTACGGGAATAAATGTACTTGAATGTGTGGGGGCTGAACAGGCATTCAATGAAGGGGGAGGGGAGATTTGAAAGAGGCAGTGGAAAAAAAAAA
>PVKY010008267.1:0-14214 GCA_004027775.1 Bradypus variegatus
AAAAAAACAGGCAGGAAAGTGGTGGACCAAGATGGCAGGCTCCGACTCACCAGGATGCCTTCCCCACAGAATCTTTGACCAGCTGGCAAAAACTGGCAGAGCCATCTTCCGCAAAACTCCAGAGAACAGTTAAAGGGTTGATATAAACGGGTGAGGGCCGAATAAAGAAAACACAGTGGAGCCCTCGCCGGCCCCTCCCCACCTGGGGTGGTGTGGAGCCAGCCCGTGCACCCCCTGGGGACTCCTGGTCCTGCCAGAGGGAGTAGAGGGACCCCTCCATGCACACTGGGTGCCTGTATGTCCCTTCCAGTCTATCAGGTGGCAGCTTGCTTTGGGTGGTGGGATGGCGTTGGGTGGGGACAGGGGTCTTACCACCTCATAGAACCCTGAACTGTGTGTGTGTGACCCTGGGCAGGAGCTGGCAGAGGGTGGGAGCTGCAGGCAGCAGAAAGGCCTCCCAGGAGGCTCCCTCTCCTCCACCTGCCCAGGTACAGATGCCGTGCAGGAGCCCTGGTCGCTAATGGCGGAGCTGCCACGTCCCAGGCCTGGTGGTCCCTGGACCCCCAAGAAGGTTGGGGAGCAGCTGCAGAGCAGTGCCCAGTCCATGATGGGCAGCCCAGAGAGACCTCATGGAGTGGCCTCAGGTGCCGAGTGGTCCTGGAGGAGGCAGTGCCCCCCAACCCTGTGTCCTGCCTGCTGGCATCTGTCCCCTCACAGGGGCCCTGGCCACCGGCCACCAAACAGAAGATGACCCCCATCCGCAGAAAGGCAGCCTCCACTCACTGACCCTGGGCAGGTGGAGGGATGCAGACATGCAGGACCGGTCTGGGGCCAGGAGACTTCAGGCCTCTACACCAGGGAGAAGGTGCCACCCCAAGGGAGCCCTTGGGGGCCACGTGGGAGCAGCTGCGGGGCAGGGCCAGCCATGGGGTGCATCTACTCTCGTTATTCAAGTTTTATAGGAGATCTTGATCCGCAGGAAGAACACGTCCCCTTTCCTCCTCCTTTTTCATAAGTGCCTTGGCTGCTCTAAGACTTTTACCCTTCCATATGAATTTTAGAACGTTTCTCTAGTTCTTTGGGGGGGGGGAGGTGGATTTTTACTGGATTTGAATCCACTGATCTTGACTAAATTAAGAAAACAATTATATTTTTGTTGGGAAGGAAGGTCTACTCATGGGCAGAACCAGGTTTGTGGGGTCCGGGGCTGCTTCTATAGCTGAAGTCCCTTCTTGAAGAAAGAGTAGACTCAATTATAAATACAGAGTTAGGATTTAATGTAAACATCTATTTAGAATGAGAAAATAAATCACAAATGCTGCAAACGTGACAAAACCCAGAAAAACGATATCCGTACATTTAACATTTCACGTAAATATTATTACATTAAAATATTTTCTGGGTCTTGTGCTCATAATTGTCATAATTGAGTGTATGCTTTCTTAAAGAGACACCCCCCCTAAGCTACATAACAAACCTCTCTAGAAGTTTCTAGGGCCGTGTACCCATATCTACACATAGAAACCTTTCTAATGTTTCTACAGAGGAATCACAGCCTACACAAGCCCTACAGCTTGCTTCTTCAGTCTTGAAGGTTTTTTCTACAAGCACATGTTGAGTCAGCCCTCATTTTACAGTCTGGGGGAATGGGGGTGCTCCCAGAACATTCTTGATGTGGTGCTCCCGTTTCCCAGCCCCTCTGCGGTTAGGTGGGGCCATGTAACTAGTTCTTGTTCCTGGGCTGTGGCAGAAGTGACCTGGCCTGCTCTGCTCTAGGTTGGAGAGAGAAACAGAAGCCGAGTTCACTCTTCCCGGCCTGAGACCCACGCGCTGTCCTTCTTTCCCCATGGAGCACGGCACTGCGGAGAGATGCTGAGGTGAGGAAGGAGTAAAGGCTGTGCCAGTTGCCTCCTCCAACATCCATCCTTCTCTTCAGTAACAAACCCCTGATTTTTCGCTGGGTCTCCCCTGAAGCTAAGTGTGGCAGAATGAATCACGAACCCCACAAAGACAGGTCGAGCCCAAAGCCCAGTCCTGTGGGTATAAATTAACACTAATTGTACTAGAATGTTCCAGGCAACTACCCTCTCTCACCTCCCAAGTTCCAGCACAGGCTCCTGAGCCTCAGGGTGGTCTGCACGGGCCTTACTGACCAAAATTTCCATCAGCACCCCCAAGTCACCCCAAATAAACACACAACTGAAAAACAGCATCCTTATCAGCTGGGGACAAGTCTCCTATTTCACCCTTCCAGTTAGACTGTGCTCCCAAGACCCTACTTAATTACAGTTTAGTTGCTTAAAACAACACCCCCTTTGACCTGGTCAGGGTCCTCCGCTGGGGTCTCATAAGCGTGCAGTCTAGGCGTTGGCTGCACCACGTTCTCATCTGGAGGCTGGGTGAGGAGGGGTCTCCTTCCAGACTCCGGCTGCTGAGGGAACCCTCTCCTTTCAGCTGAGGGCTCTGGCTGCTTCCTGGCTGTTGGCTGGAGGCCGAGCCTGCCGCAAGCCTAGCCTCAAGCTGGCAGCTCACTTCATCAAGCCAGCAAGAAGAACCTGTCACGCATTCTAACAAGATGGAGCCTTACACGTACGCCTGCACTGCAAGGGAATCACGGGGGCGACATCTCATCTCCTTTGCCATTGGTGAGAATCAAGTCACAGGTCCCACCCACCCTCAAGGAGAGGGGAGTCTACAGGGCACAAGCACGGGGCCACACGGAGGTTTGCCCACCACAGCCTCCTACAAGGAAATGTTGAAGCTGCCACTGCCAGGGCCCTTGAGGAGGAGTTATGGGTGCCACGCTTCCAGGCTCAGGGGAGCCTTGCCAGTTTTGTGCCCTAGCAGGCTCTCAGATACTGGCCCAGGAAGATGCAAGGCATTTGATGTGGAAAAGCCAAAAGGCTACACGCTGCCATATACAATTATGCCTGATGTTGATGGTGCCCCTGGGTTGGGCAGTGCACACCTGCACAACTGTCCATGGCAGCCGTGAATCACATCTGTGGTTGGGAGGCTTCTTCAGGCTTCTTCTGACTCAGTCCCTTCGACAGATCATGTGCCCATGCAGCTGAGTTTACTTACACGACACACACTTTCTCTTGGCAATCTATTCCTTGACTTTTCTATTCCTCAAAACCTTAAAGCTTGTGATATTTTCTGCAGAACGTCTGACTCTGCTTTTACCCTGGCAGTTCAAAATGCACCGTTTCCAGGAGGTTGTTTATTTCCTCACTCTGCTTGGTGGGTCTCTAGAAACAGAGCACCAAAGCCATCTGGAATCTCAAAAAAGAATCTACATCCTTTCAGAGCAATGATTCACAGATGGAGTTGTCACATGGGTTGGGGCAGTCCCAGTTACAATGTCACAATATGTATACATATTATATACACACCCCAAACTGTCAATTCCCTGACAACTTTGGCACAGCTCAATTAGGGGTCAACATAGAAGGTGCAGAATTTTGGAACAAGTGTCATCGTTGATTGTTAATTCTTGTATCATTGTTAATTCTTATGCTTTGTGATGACAATTTATTGAGCATTTATGATGTTCCACACATGTCACCCCATTTGCTTCTCCCAACTGTCTTCTAGGTACATACTAATAGAATTCCCCATTTACAGATGAAAAACTGTTGCTGGGAGAGGTTAAGGCCCTTGTCAAGTGAAGGCTGAGTTGGGACGGGGACCTGTCAGAAACCAGTATCTTTGAATTGTGAGCACAATTATTTCTTGTGGACCCCATGTCCACTGCACCCCCCATCATTGCTACATTCTGCAGTGCCAGTGGTAGTGATTCAACAATGCAACCACAGGCACGTTTTCCTACCCAGAGCCCATCATTAAGGAGAAAACCAGAGGAATGTTTTTAATTTTCATGGACTGGCGATGCTCAATTTGCATTTGATTATAGGATGACATGCTCCCACCTTTTACCTATTCTTTGACAAACGTAATGCCAAATGAAAATGGGTTCAGTGAAAAAGGAAACCAAACTTGGCCCTCAATTTCCCAAACAAATTTCAGTTTGGGCGTGGCTTTAATCGAGCCCCCGGCCCACAGTGCCTTTCTGCTGCCCTCCCTAGCTGCCTTCAACCCCTGTTGGGGGACCATCCTGCCAGAACCATGACCCCAGTCAGGGGTCACCTTTGACCCTGGGGCAGAGACACTGCTGGCAGACAGCAGACCCCCAACCCCACCCCACTCCCAGCTTTAGGCTCCAGCATCCCCCTTTGTCTACAGGCCCACCCTATCTTTGGCCTAGCCTTGATTCCTCTCATATTCTTGAGTAAGAAGGGGAAGATGTCCTTAGAGAAACCTAAAATTGCAAAGAACAAGATGCTGTATGTGGCACTTGTCAGAGGCAAGGGGGCTGCTGAGCAGCCCAGCCCGTGGCACCTGGTTCATTTCAGGTTGGAGGGGTCCCTCATTGTAATCCCTCCGATATATGTCCTCATTTCCGTTCTTCACACTCACTTTACAAACCTCAACCTGAGTTCATGCACCTGCTCCAGGCCTGTCCCAGGATGACTGCACGTGGCTGGAGAAAAACGCACACCCATGCTGACAGGTGCCATCTTAAATCCATCACCGCTCAACTCAACTAGGCTTCCCAGCCACACCTTCCACACTCTGGGCCTGTTCATTCTTCCAGCCTCCTGGGTGATTAACTCACACCTCAGTCTCTCTCCTCAAATATCCAGCTCCTCCCCATCCTCTCCCCCAGCTTCTAGTGTCACTGATAAATAGAAGGCACTTCCCCACGCTCCCACAATATCCACCCATCTCCCTGCCTGTGCCACCTTCTCTGCTTCCCTCCTGTCTGGGGATGAACTGTCCATGTTCCCTCACCTCAAGGACATCCCTTAAGCAATTATCTTCCAGCTCTCTCTGGCATCATCAATATTTCCCTCTCCAATGAGATGATTCCTAATGGCCTACAAATCTCCCACCTGTTGTGAAAACCCTCCTTTAACTATACTCCCAGGGATCCCTCCAACTACCCATTTCTCTGTTATCCTTTGTAGCTAAAGTCCTGAAAAAGGTGGTCTAACCTTGGGGTCCCCGATTCTCTTGCAGCTATTGCAGGAGTTCTTCCAAGGATACCAAAGCCTTCCTTGTTTCCAAGGCCAGCGTCCATTGTCCTGCCATCTAATTTGAAACTTTCCATGCGGTGTGCACACCTCTTTCTTGAAACACTCTTTTCATTTGGCTTTTACTGCATTGTGCTTTCTTGTTTCTTCTCCTGTTTTCACTGGGTACTTGGTCTTGATTTCCTTGACTAGTTCCCCTCCCTCTCACTAACTTCTAAACTTTGATGTGACCAAAGCTTTGACTTTGGTCCTTCTCTGTCTGTCCTCACTCCATGCTGATCCCAATCCACCCTCATGACTTTAAATACCATCTCTGTGTTGGAGACTCCCAAATTTACTTTTCCAGCTGGACCTTTTCCTAGAACTCCAAATATCTAACTATCCTCTCAGTATTTCCATTTGGATGCTTACAGGCATCTCATTGAACCTCTGCTTCTGGTCAAAACACACTAACAAGGACCAGATTTACCCTCTGCCAGAAACAACAGCAAAAATAACCCGGACAAGATATATGAAATAATAGCATTCGAGAATCTGCCCACCAAGCAAGGAGGGGTGTGATCTCTGAGAAATGGGAAACAAATGAGGTGAGTCCTACAATTGCCAAGCTGGCTGCCTTCAGAGAGGTTCCAGGCTGCAGCAAAGGGAGGGGAAACTGAGGCAGAGCCTGGCAGACTGCTTGAGTCGAGGAGATGGAGCTGAAGGGCCAGGGAGACAAACATGGCTAGAGTTTGCAGAGAGAGGAGAGAGCTGCGAGGGAGGGGGCTCCTGAGAGCTGCGGAGTTTTCAGCCAAGCAGTCTCAGCACATGCATGTGGGGGCAGAAACGGCCAAAGGATGAGAGAGGGCAGTGCCTGGAGCTCCCGGAGAGCCGGGAAAAGTACCTGCTCCCACCTGCCAATCTGGATAACCTTATGGTTCATGGGGCATTGGGTAGAGTACATACAAGGGCTTTGTCCCAAATTTAGGAAATAATGGACCCTAGACTGAGCACTGCTGTGGTCCCACTTGACAAATCTTACAAACAAAGAATCAGGCTGTTGCCAAATAACTTGAGTCCCAGAACAAAGTTCGAGGATATTCACAGGAATGCAAAAACATCCTGCACTCCATAAGGCAGAATTCACAATGTTCGGCATCCAAACAAAAATTCAGGGATGCAAAGAGGAGGGACAAAAAAATCAGTCAACTGAAACTGACCAAGAATTGACACAGCTGTTAGAATTACCAGACCAGAATATTAAAAGCATTATTATAACTTGGGCCAGTTATTAATTTATGGCCTCTAGGCTCCAAATACATCCTCTAATATGTACTCTATAGGGCCCTGGAAAGAATTTCTTCAAGTATTGCTCGGCTACAGCGAGCGCAATGCTCCTCATTCTCAGCAGAGGGCGCCGGAGGGACGTTGCAGGGAGAAGGGGCGCGCCTGCCGCTTCTCGCCGCAGCGTGGCGGGGGACTGTGAGGTCGCGGGTGGGGTTCTGCCCCAGCCACATGCCCAGACTGCGTGGGCCTTCAGCAACCTTGCAGCAGTGGCCGGCCTGGTGGAGCCCTCCCGTGGCGCTCTCGACACAGGCGTCACACACTCCAGGCCTCCTGCCCGCACAGCCCCCCAATCAGTCCCCTCTGCTCACCGAGTCCGGCTCGCCCGCAGCCCACTTGAGCCTCGGAAGGTTGCTGCTAGGCCCCCCGCTGCCTCTGCGCGCCCATGGGCTCGGCCTCCAGTGCTGCGTGCCTGCTTCTTGCCCACGCTGCGGAGGACTGCGACCCGGCGCCTGCAGCCCGGGGACCGCGAGCCACCGCCGGCCAGGGTCGCCCAGCAGGCCGCTGTGCTCGGCGGTGGCGGGGCCTGCACCTTCTCCTACGAGGTCTCACCCGCAGCCCTGGGGAGGGGCCCCCTCCCAAGTTTGTTCTTTTGGGGCTTTCCTCCCATAGATTTTTCTTATATCCCATAAGAAAATCCCATAGATTTTTCTTATATTTCATAATTTTTCCTTAAGCAGGGTTTAATAAGTCTGTATATTAAACTTCCCCTCCATAAGTCACGCATGAATTCGTTATCCTGATTGGACACGGACAGACAATACTCGATTTCATGTGTTCATCAAGTTAAGCAGTGACGTGGAAGACATAAGGTGACCCGAGCTGCTCAAGATGTCGGCCACCAGGTGGAGATGAAAAACACACTGGATGGAGCTATTGGTAGGTTTGACCTTGCAGAAAAAAGATGAGTGAATGTGAAGATGTAGCAAAATAGACACTATCTAAGATGAAATACAGACAGAAAAGAGAATTAAAAATAAAAAAATGAACAGAGCATCACAGAGCTGTGGGACAGCTGCAGGCAGCCTCATTTACCTTTAATTGGAGTCCCAGAAGAAGAGACAAGACTAAGGAACAGAAAAAACATTTGAAGAAATAATGGCCAACATGTTTCCAAACTTGATGAAAATTATAAACCCACAGATCCATGAGTCTCTACAAATGCCAAATACACGAAGTATGAAGAAGGTTATACCAAGGCACATCATAGTGAAATGGCTCAAAACTAGTAATAAAGAAAAAAAATCCCTAAAAGTAGCCAGAGAAAAAAGTTATATTCAGAGGACAAAAATAAGGATTTCTCATCAGAAACAGTGCAAGGGAGAAGACAGTGGACCAACATCATCGAAAGAAAAAATGGTCAATCTAGAATTTTGAACTCAGTGAAAATATCTTTCAAAAACAGAAGCAATGAGGACCTGTAAGTAATAAACTCTTAAACTTCTCAGAAAACAAAAGAAAACAAAAATGGAAGCAAAAGTATTCTGGAAATAGTGGTGAACGTTATGCAACATTGTCACTGTACTTAAGGTCATAGAATTGTCCACTTAAGAATGGTTAAAATGATTTTTATGTTAGTTATATTTTACCGCAATAAAAAATAAATTATTAAAAAGTGGAAAGCAAAATAAAGTTTTAACTAATTCTTCACCAGTACATCTGTGCTGCAAGAAATGTTAAAGGACAATGGAAAGTGATACCAGATAGATTTATGGATCTCCACAGAGGAAAGAAGAACATTCGGAATGGTAATGGATGGGTAAAAATACAATATTTTTTCCTTATTATATACATTTCTTTAAAATGTAATTGTTTAATTGACTAGGATTTATAATATTTGTAGAAGTAAAAAGTATGACGACCATAACAAAGTTTGGGAGAGGAGAAACGGAAGTCTTCGATTACAGATTCTTACACTCTATGTGAAGTGGCATAACATCACTTGAAGGTAGATCAAGGATGGGCCCTAATCCAATCTGACTGTTGTCCTTATAAGAAAAGGCAAATTTGGGACACAGACAGACAGACACAGGGAGAACGCCATGAGAAGATGCATGCACCAGCAAATCGCCAGAAGCTGGAAGAGCAAGGAGGCTTTCCTGCAGGTTTCTGAGGGCGCAGACTTCTGGTCTCCAGAACAGGGAGACGATAAATATTTGTGGTTTCAAGACCCTCGTCTGTGGCACCTTGTCAGGGCAGCCCTCAGAAACTGACGCCTAAGACACTTTCTTCCTTCCAGTCCATTAGAGCAGTCAGCGTCATGCTCTACGCACAGAAGCCAGATCGTATCCCCTCTGCCCAGACCCCACCAACAGCTTCCCACTCCCCGCAAAGTAAAAGCTCAGATGCTGGAAATGCCCCCACAGTTCTACTGGATCTGGCCACCATGTCCAAGGTGACCTCATCCCTCCACTGTCCTGTCTCCCCCACCATGAGCAACCCCACCCTTCCCCACCTTGAGGATTGCTCAGCGTGCAGCCAGTCCTCTCTGCCCATCTGCGTGGACTGAATCATGGACCCCGGCAAAGGCCTGTTTTCAAGCTCCCTCTGTGCTCCGGGGCCATGACCTCATGTGTAAACGGGACCCCTGGAAGATTAGTATCGGTTAGGGCATGGACTCCTTTGCGAATAGGATCTTTAAAAGTCGTACTAGTTGTGGCCAAACTGGATGAGCGCGGCCTTATTCTGTAAGACTGGGGGCCTTATTAAGAGAGGAAATTCAGACGTAGCCAGAGGAGCCAGAAGCCAGAAGAACAGATGCAAGGAGGCAGAGAGGCAAATGAACGGACCCCAAGGACTGCGGCTGCCAGCACCTGCACCCTACAGGCTTCGGTTCCGGTTCCGGGAGAAAGCCCAGTCTGGCTGAGCCTTGATTTTGAGCTTCTAGCTTCCAAAAACATGAGACAATAACTTCCTGTTTTTAGATCAGCCAGAGCGTGATATTTGTCATAGTAATTCTGACAAACCAAGACACCATCCTATAAAAAACAGACCCCACCTCACTCTCACCCTGGCCCCTCAGTCTATCTCATCCTCCACGAGGAGTTATAAATGTGCTTGTTGTTTGTGCATTGACTGACCCCCTCGCTAGAATCTAAGCCCCATGAGGGCAGGGATTTCTTTCCTGTTCATATCCTGCAAGGCCTAGAGCAGAATCTGGCATATTGTATGTGCTCAATAAATATGTGTCAAATGAATGAATAAATGTAACACCATTTTAAAATTTATTTTTTAAAAAATCTTTTCTTCCCCTTTAAGAAGAAAAGATTTGTTGGTTTTTCTTTTATACAGAATCAAGAGGTTAACAAATACAAGCTTCCCATAAGAAAAACATTTTTATACAATGAAACCAGCTACGGTGATTACTGCCATTAAGTTATCTCAAAAAGGGGAAAGGAAATGAGGAAGTGTTTGCAAATTACAAAGCTGAAGTTATGTTTTTGTGTTGGTTCTTTTGTTTTTGCAATTCTGAATTTTCGGACATAAAGAGATACACTTTTATATATGCATGTAGTCCACCGGTTGCTTAAGTGCAGGAACAATTAAAATCTTTAATTAGCAAATAGACCTAAAACTTCAGCATTGTTAAAAACTGTAGGGGGGTATCTAGCTTGTAAGTGAATATTCTGCAACTGTTATTTGATTACAAAATGGTAAGAAAAAAAGAGTCATATCCTTTGTTTGATGATGTGACCCTCTGGAAATCAAGATTAAGAGAACAGGAAGGGAGAGCGGGAGGATCTGCAGGAGGAACCGCTGAGCCGCCCAGCTCAGGCCCAACGCGACCGGGGTCTCCCGGGAGTGGTGAATGTCCCGGCCCAGGGAAGGGGGCCGGGGCCCTGGGGTGCGGTGGAATTGTGAAACCCCATTCCAATGAATACTCTAAATTTGTCAGCATTTAGGTGATGGAAAAGGGAAACTGATTTTTCACTTCCTCTGTTCAACACTGAGTGCACGTTCTGGAAAAAAAATCCTCAAAACCGTCCCTACTCTTTTGTGTGGTTTTGTTTTCTCTTCTGTTTTAATTTGTGATTTTCCAAGCTTGAAAGCTTTTTGGGAACCATATTAAAGGCTTAAAACAGTTAATAAAATGAATCACTTGAGAGTCGAGAGGCTATCCTGGAGGTTACTCTTATGCAAGCTCCCGCTAGATATCCCAAATGGCCACAGTGTGCCAAGCCCCAACCAACAGTAGTCCCCAAATACCTAGGTCCCTACCTGAGACTCGATGGAAGTTTCACTCACTAAGTTACTTTACGGAAACTTAAATGCTGGATAAGTCCCAAACCCAGAGGCACAGCCTGTCCAAGAACATGAAGCAGATGCAGCCCCGTCCCCATAACGCCGACACCCCTTTTCAGAATGAACGAGTCAGGGTGGTCACACTGCCTAGACATCCCTGAAGACTGAGAAAAGTGATCAAATGAAAGAGAGGGGTAGAAACAGACAGGATAGGATTTAACAAAGGATTATGAATAATACTGAATCTTTATATATATATAGAATATATAGAATAGCTAGAAGGAAATAACTGACATGGTGGAACTGTAACACATAACCCTTTCAAATTTACTCTTGTTGAATTGTACTTTGAAAGTTATCACTCTTCTGCGTATATGAACACTTTTTCTTGGTAAAGACAATTATACATGCATAATTTTGTTTAGGTTTTAGCAGATTGTAATGACTGAAAATAAAGCCTGCAAACGGGGCGTTCGTGGTCATTGGGTGCATCAGTGGTGGTCGTTGGGGGTGTTGGTGGCCGTCGGGGCGTCAGTGGCCTTCAGGGACGTCGGTGGCCATCGGGGTGTGTGTCCGAGTGGGGGCTGTCTGTGGTCGGTGGTCGTCAGTGGTGTCTGGGGCTCACGCCCGCGCAGTTTACCCGCAGCTGCGGGGCCGCCTCCCGCAGGCCCCTCGGGGCGGCCTCGGGCTCGCGAGCGCCGCTAGCGGGCGGCCGCAGCAACGCGACGGGCTCCTCGGTCCCGGCTGCAGCACCAGCCCCGGGACGTGGGACGTGGGACGGGGCCGGGCCGAGCTGCCCTGGGCTTTCCTCCCCGCGCTCCCTGCCCTCCAGGGAGCCACGTCGGGCCTAGCAGGGCTGGAGCAGGGTCGCAGCCGGCCGCCAGGCGTCCTCCAGGGCGACCAGGGCAGGACGAGCCCTCAGCACAGGGCTCCGCCTGGCTTGTTTCCGAGCCTTAAAATCATTTCCTGCTGGGACTATGTTTAACTCAGTTATCTTTTTACGATCACAAGGAAACTATGAGCTAAGAAAGACCTCCTCCAAATCCAGCACCAGGAATTCGCAACTGTTTTATTGGTACCAGTTTTGGAAATTTTTTTTTTTTTAAATGCTGGGGGTTGGAAGAAAGGAGGGTGATGGGAAGGGCAGTTCCCACAGCAGCCTTGGGTTGGGACGAGGGGCTGAGTGAGACCGAAGGGGCCCAACGGGGTCCCGTGGGAGGGTGGATGGGGTCTGTGGTGCCCCTCCCATCCAGCCATCCCCGGCTGACCCCTGCCCTCAACCCCCGAGCTGGGAGGGGGACTGAGCTGGACTCCTGGGGACACGTGCAAATTCCGTCAGCCACACTGCCTGACGTTCTGATAGTTGACCCCAGCCTTCCTGGGGGGCGCAGAAGACCGAGAGGCAGGGATCCGTCCCACGAGGGGTTCAGAGAGCACAGGCGAGGCTTACGAAGGGGGTGGAGGGACCTCCAGACCCCCCTCTCCTTCCCGACTGCTCTGTGGAGAAGTGGAGTGAAGCAACAGGGGACTTTCTGGCTTGTTCTCCCGGGAAGGCTCAGAGCCGATCCTGAACCTGATGGGCAAAGGGAGTGTCTCCTGGGCTGCAGCCTGGATGGGGGCTCCCCGCGTGGGGCCGGGCAGGTGGCCTCCCAAAGGGTCCCCTCTGAGGGCAGCACTCGGGGAGCCCAGGAGAGTTCGGCCAGGGGCGGCACGAGTACCATCCAGGGAAGCTCATGGTACTTTTGGTGCCCAGAGAGACAAACGTGCAGTTTGAGGGGCACCTGAAGGCACCCCTGCTGGAGGCAGCCACCCCTCCTGGCCTTTACCCACCTCCACCTCCAGTTCTTGACTGTTCTCCAGCATCCCGGGCGAGGGAGGCAGCACGGTGTAGAGAGAGAACACCTGCCTCCAGGTCCTGGCTCCGGCAGCCATGACCCGGCACACCTGGGCAGGGGAAGCCACCTTTCTGGGCCGCAGCCCCCTGACCTCCAGGATGGACACTGCCTCCCGGTGGATGGAGGCCGGGACTGCAGATGGCAGGAAGCCAGCTGTCCTCCCTGCTGCACCCACAGGGGCTCCTCTTCCTTTGAAAGTCCTTAGCACACCCCCTCCTTCCCCTGAGCGGCCAATGGCTGACTCAGTTAATGCAGGGAAAGCTTCCCTCTTCTTTCTTCTTTCCTCAGCCCTTGTTTCATTGTACTGTTTCAAAAAAAAAAAAAAATCCTGTGGGCAACCCCAGTGCCAGGGAAGAGACTGTGGCAGGTGTTCAGAGAGGGAGACATGAGACAAGCTGGGGCCACCAGTGCCCTCGAAGGCCGAGGCCCGTCCTCTCAGGAACCCCGCAGATCTCCCTCCACCTCCTCGCACCTGGGCTCTCCAACAAGAGCGTGTCGCACCTTGAGGCAGGTGTTTTCGGTCCTGAGATGTGCCTGTTGTACTTGCCAGCCTTTGCCACAGCGCCATTTCCTACGAGTTACCGTGAAGTCTCACAGCCCTTCAGCTCCATGCGACTTCATGTCCCCACTTGAACATCATTCCCTGTTGTTATTGTCACCATCACGATGCTTCTGTCTTCGGCTCAGCTCCTGTCCTCTGTGGAATGGAGCTGGGGGCACGCTGAGAGAGGGACGGACCCGGGCTTGCACATATGCAGCCGACGGGTTCCCAGGCCCTTGGCGGAACTGGATCCCCATTGCCAAGAGTGTCAGAGCGTTTGTCGTGTGCTGAATGTTGCGGCTTCCCTCACGAAGACCCCATGAAGTTCCTATTGTCATCTCCACTACAGACAAGGAAACTGAGGCCCCTCAGGTTGAGTAACTCACCCCATAGATTCCTCCCCATTTTAACTACTTGTATGTGTACAATTCAGTGATGTAAATTATATTCACATATATTGTGCCACTATCACCACCATCCATTACCAGGACTTTTAAAAATCATCCTAAACAGAAACTCTGCACCCATTTGGCAATAATATCTCATCACTCCCTCGCCCCCCACTCTCAGCCCCTGGTAACCTCTAATCTACTTTCTGTCTCTAGGAATTTGCTTATTCTATGAATTTCATGTAAGAGGAGTCTTACAACAATTGTCCTGTAGTGTCTGGCTTATTTCCCTCTACATGATGTCTTCAAGATTCATCCAGGTTGTTGCACGTGTATCAAAACATCATTCCTTTTTACAGCTGGAGAATGTTCCATTGTAAGGGGGCACCACACTTTGTCTCTCCATTCCTCCTTGAGGGACATCTGGGGTGTTTCCTCCTCTGGGCTATCACAAATGATGCTGCAATGAACATTGGGGTACAGCTATCTGTTTGACTCCCCATTGCCAGTTTTTCGGGGTTGTGCCAGTTTGAATGTATTGTGTCCCCCAAATGCCATTATCTTTGATGTAATCTTGTGTGGGCAGACATTATCAGTTTTGATTAGATTTCCTTGAATGTCTCTTTGGAGATGCACCCCACCCAGCTGTGGGTGATGACTCTGATTAGCTATTTCCATGGAGGCGTGGCCCCACCCATTCAGGGTGGGCCTTGATCAGTGGAGCCATA
>PVKY010008268.1:0-14200 GCA_004027775.1 Bradypus variegatus
ACGGCATAGGCAGGATAATTAAATTTTTCAAGGTCACCCAATAAATGGCCAAACCAGAATTCAAACCCAAGTTTCCTTAACTTGAGAGCCCTTGCACCCAACAACTGTAATCCAGAAGCATCTGGGGTTCCCTGGTGCATTAAGAATTATGTAAAAATGGACCTGACTATTTATGAAGTTTTGAGGTATGGCAACTTGTTCTAGAATAAATCCCCAATGTGCTATGGAATTATTGCTCCTAATTGAAATGCGTATTGTGAAATTATTATTAGTGGTCATTTAGAGCACTTTAAAATAGCATTTTTAAATGAAAAAATAAAATTAAAAATTAAAATAAGTAGATCTGAATTCCTCTCAAAAACGTGTGCATAAATGTTTATAGCAGTATTATTCGTAACAGCCAAAAGGAGGAAATAACTCAAATGTCCATCAACTGATGAATGGATAAGCAAAACATGGCATATCCATACAATGGAATAGTGTTTGGACATAAAAAGGAATGAATTACTCCCCAAATAGCCAAAACAATCTTGAAAAAGAAGAACAAAGTCTAAGGACTCATACTTCCCGATTTCAAAGCTTATGACAAAGCTACAGTAATCAAAACAGTAGCACAAGGACAGATAAATAGACCAATAGAATAGAATTAAGAGTCCAGAAATAAACCCGTGTATCTATGGCCAATTGATTTTCAACAAGAGTGCTGTTTTAATTTCCTGGCTACTAAAACAAATACCATACAATGTGTTGGCTTAACAACAGGAATTTATTGGCCCACAGTTTTGAGGCTAGAAGAAGTCTAAAATTGAGGCATAAGCAAGGTGATGCTTTCTCCCCAAAGACTGTGGAATTCTGGGGCTGGCTGCCAGTGATACTTAGGGTTCCTTGGCTTTTCCTTCCTTCCATCACATGGTGATGTACTCTCCTTTCTCTTCTGAGTTCCATTGACTTCCAGCTTCTAGCTTCTCTCTCTGGCCTCCTCTATGAGCATCAGTAATAGGATTAAGACTTACCCTGATTCAACTGTTCACACCTTAAGTAAAAATAATATCTTCCAAGGGTCCTTTTTACAAAGGGCTGACACACACAGAAATGGATTCAGATCAAGAACATGTTTTTTTCTGGGGTACCTGACTCAACCTACTGCATATGCTAAGTCCATTCAGTGGGGCAAGAATGGTCTCTTCAACAAATGATGCTGGGACAATTGGATTTCCACATGCAAAAGAACAAAGTTCACACCATATACAAAAATTAACTCAAAATGGATCAATGACCTAAATGTAAAAATAAAAACTAAAACCATAAAAGTCTTAGAAGAAAACATAGGGATAAATCGTCATTACCTTAATTTTGGCAGTGGGTTCCAAGGTATAAAACCAAAAGCATGAGCAAGAAAACAAAAACATGGTTAAATTGGATATCATAAAAATTAAAAACTATTGTGCATCAAAGAACGTTATCAAGAAAGTAAAAGACAACGTACAAGTTGGGAGAAAATATTTGCAAATCATACATCTGATAAAGGTTTAATGTCCAGAATATATAAAGAACTCCCACAACTCAACAACTAAAAGATAAACAACCCAATTTAAAATGAGCAGAGGACTTGCATAATCATTTCTCCAAAGATGATATACAAATGGCCAATAAATACATGAAAAGATGCTCAACATCATTAGTCATTAGGGAATGCAAATCAAAACCACAATAAGATTCCATTTCACACCCACTAGGATTGATGTTATAAAAATGAAAAATAGGAAGTGTTATTGACAATGTGGAAAATTTAGAATTCTTGCATACTACTGGTAGGAATGTAGAATGGTACAGCTGCTTGTGTCAGTTCTTCAAAAACCTTAACAAAATTACCAAAAGACCCAGCAGTTCCACTCCTAGGTACATATCCAAGGCAACTGAAAGCTGCGACTCAGATGGATGCTTGTACACCGATATTCATAATGGCATTATTCCCAATAGCTACAAGATAGAAACAACCCAAGTCTCCATCAGCAGATGAATGTATAAATAAAATGTGGTATATGAATACAATGGGATATTATTCAGCTGTAACAAGGTATGAGGTCCTGATACAACTTGGGTGAACCTTGAAAACATTATGCTGAGTGAAAATAAGCCAAACACAAAAGAGCAAATATTGTTTGATCCCACTCATATGAAATATCTGGAATAAGCAAATTTACAGAGACAGAAAGTAGATTAGCAGTTATGAGGGACTGGGGGAGGAGGGATGTGGAGTTATTGCTTAATGGGTACACAGTTTCTGTTTGACAGAATTATAATTATAATTATAATAATTAACATAATGCAATTAATGCCACTGAATTGCACACTTAAAAATGGTTAAAATGGCAAATATTATGACCACAGTTTTAAAAAGGGCTGAAATACTGACGTATGCTATAACGTGGATGAACTTTGAAAGAATTCAGTTACAAAAGTTCACATATTATATCATTCCATGTATAAAAATGTCCAGAATAGGCAATTCCATAGACACAAAAAGTAGACTAGTGGTTGTTTAAGGTTGGGGAAGCTGTGGATATAGGGAGTTGGAAGTTAAATGGTACAGGAGTTTCTTCCTGAGGTGATGAAAATGTTCTAAAATCAACGGTGGTAATAATAGTTGCACATATCTGTGAATATGCTATAAAAATCACTGAATTTTGCACTTTAAATGCGTGAATTGTATGGTGTGTGAATTATATCTGAATAAAGCACATAAAAAGAAAAGAACCTAAATGCCCTTAATCTAGACCCGGGCCCTCCCCAGATTTCTGCAAATACCCCAGATCTTAGGGCTTCACAACCACAGCTGGCTCTGATATCCTCCCCTCCCAGCAATGGCTCTGGCTCCCCTCAGCTGGCAGAGCAAGGCGGATGTGGACTGACCATCACTTCTTGGACATGCCCTGGGAGACTTTCCTACCCAGGTGTGTTCCATTCCAACCCTGTCTGGGGCAGGACCCTTCGGCTTTGATCTTCCCCCAGGTGTGCCGTAGACATCATGGAGGCCTGGGTGCTGGAAAAGGTTTGCATCACAGCAAAGCAAACAATACAGAAGGGAACACTAGTCTCCCTTGAGAACCTGTGGCCATCCCACCCCCATGAGCCAGTGGCCACCATTCCCCATGGGCACCAGTGCTCTGCCACATTGCACTCCTCTCTCTTTTTGATCCTCCTCTCCTCTGCCCCAACCCACAATTTCCTATTAAAATCATATGCAAAACAGTAAAGCTTGGTCCTTTCAGATTGTCCCTCATCTTCCTCTGCACCCCTGAAGAGGCCTTTCAAAGGATTTTTTTAAACAAATGCAATTCTTTTCCTAAAAGGAACTCTACTGCCAGCAACTAAACTGTATTTTTTTTTCATATCACTTCACCCCTTTGTTATAAAGGGGGATCAAGCTGCTTCAAGAGGTATTGTGCTCCCCACCATGAGAGGTAATCAAGCAGAGGAGCAGCAGCCATTTGAGAGTGCAGGCTCTGGCATCAGGCTGCGTGGTTGCAAGTGCTGGTTCTACCATTTACTGCTAAGCCTCAGTATCCTCATCTGGAAAAGGGGAAGAATAATAAGACCTACCTCAGCAGATTATTGAAAAGATTGAATTAAACAATGTATTTAATGCTGCACATTGTGTCTGGTACATGGTAAGTCTCCACTGAGGATTAGCTTTCATTATTCTCATTTTTTGTTTACATTAATAATATTATTTTCACCCAACCATAAGCTTTCCTAAGGCTCTCAGCTTGTTCTCAGCTGTATCACCAGGGCTTATCACTTAGTAGGCATTTGATACATATTTTTAGAATAAATAAATGGAAGGAAGGATGGATGGAAGGATAGATAAAAAAATGAATAAATAAATAATAAGAGATTGTCCTGTACCCCAGAAGAACACCATGAATCATTCTTAGTGCTTATTGGTCTGATTTCAATTTCTTGCAAATTACTGTGTATGTTCTCTTGTTTGCCTGGCGTTGCAGACAGAAGAAAGTACAGTCAGTTCTGCTATCACGCCACATATGTGTTCCTAATCACTGCAATGTGCAAAACCACACAATGAAAACAACAGGGTTTATGGAGAAAATTGAATTAGGAACACAACATTCAAAATCTTCATCAAGGACACATTTTTTTAAAGAAAGGAAACCATGCTAAATGGTTAGAGACATAAACACTACAATCAATAAGACCCTTTATCTTGAAAAAGACCTGAAGTTTGCTTGTGGAAGTGGGAGCAGAAGGGCCATGAGTTACTGTGAAGAACTGGAAGGACAGTTCTCTGAAATGGGACAGAAAGTTGAAACTGCACACGTGGATGGCTCATAACATGTAGCCAAGTGAGGTAGCTGGTAATGTCTGAGGTGTGTGCGTTTTGTGCTTACTCTACACGACTCCACTCAGCTGGCTGCAGTCTTCTGAGTTCACCCAGTGTTTTCCACGTGGAAAAGTTGCATGTGCTCTCATTGTTCCTCAGTATAAATAGTGTTAGACTATAGGTTGTTCTGATTTTTGTAGTTTACTTCTTAGTCCTCTTCATGTTGCTACTTTCTACAGAAACAGGGCTAAATTATCGGCTTCCCTTTCCTCTAATCATCCAGGCTTTCAACAAGTGCGTATAGGGCAGCTACTACATGCAGGCACTGGGAACCCCAGGGATAATAGTACAGATGGCCCCTAACTTCACAGACCTTACAGTCCAAAGACAGAAGCAAATAATAAACAAAGTATTTATACAGTTGTGATAGTGCATCAAATAGTAAGTTCCACCCCTAAACAGGGACATCCTCAAGTTCAGTGATGTTGAGTTTCCCATCACATCATAGGTCAGCCCCCTACTGTAATAAATCACAACTGAGGTTTTAGCATTATCCTCTGCCCATAGTTTACATCAGGGGCACCTGCCCCTCTATGGAATTAGAGTACAGAAAGAAAACCTCATGCTTCCCAGGGAAGGCTGGACCTGGTCTAAGAACGTGGTAGAACAGAGAAGGGCTAATTTGAAAGGTGCATTGGCCTTGACTGGGTATAAGTTTTTTCCCATTTCCCAAAGAAGGGTCTTGGGTGTGGTAGGGGTTCTGGGTTCATGGAATGGAAAATTTTCTCTTTCCCTGTTTAAAATCTTGCAAGAGCTTCTCCTTTCTTTTAGTAAAGTATCCAAACTCCTAGACAAGGCCTAAAAGGCCCTGTTCAGTCCTACTCAGGCCTAAATCTCCCCCCTTTCACTAAAATCTGGCCACATGCCCTGTCTTTGTTCCTTGTCACATTGCCTCCACTGGGCCTTTGCACTCTGGAGGACCCAAATGATGGCAGGGAAAGGCAGAGAAGGTTTAAGATCGTTACCAAGAATCAAATCCAGATAAATCCCCAAGAGCAGCAGAGGCAGAAAAGGGAGACACTAGAGGACCCATTTGCAATGACCATCTGGCTTGTTAAAATTGATTAAAGGTAAGAAGAGAAATTGAGATCCATGTCTGTGGCATTAAATTACTTCTTAGACAAGCAGGTCTGTGAATTGCAGACTTCTCTTGCTGCAATCTCTGAAATATCCAAAGACATTATTTCAATTTATAAAGAAAATTCATTTTAAAACTCCACTAAAAGCAGGCTTCATTGAGAAATGTTCAATGTTGCTCAATTACTTTATTAAATCCCTTTTTTTTATTACGTTATGGTGGGCAGTATGGTGTTCTGCAAAAGCAAAATAGGTTTTGTTTTCGTTTCCTAACTGGGGAATGCGCACAAGGGTGTGCACTGTATTCATCTTAATCCTTTTTAAAGCTTTAAATATTTCATAATAAATTTAGAAGATGAAATATATAAATAGACTTTAGAGTGAGACACCCGTGAGCACAGGTGCCTGTCCCATGCTTTTGAGCTGTGTGACCTTTAGCAAATTATTTGAAGCCTCACTTTCCTCTTTTGTATAATGGCAATGATCATAACCACCTCACAGGGTGGTTGTGAAATAAGAAGTAATGCAGGTAAGATTTCCTGCTCGTGTCACAGAACCTGCCACATAGCAAGTAGTCAAAAAATATTGGTTCTTTGATTTACAAAAGACAATAAAATCTTTCAAAGAAGAAGGTCCCAGTGGAATTTCAGGTCCTCTTGTGACATAGTATCATACAGAATTCATTCTCTTCTCTGAGACTGTTTCCTCTTCTAGAAAACATGAGTTTTCATCTACAACTTGGGATTAGCCAAATATGCCCTCTAGCCTGCCAGCCACAATCAATAGGGTGTAGGAGTGGCAGCACACATACTTCATATTTGCTCTCTGGAGTTTCTGACCTCTGAAAGACATTGACAACATTGCTTCATCACAGCTCCCTCTTCCAAAAGTTACACACATGTGCATGCCCATGCATGCATGCACACACACACACACACACACACACACATACACACACCCTACCAGTTCTTCAAGAAAAAGCGATAGCTAGCTCTTTTGTATTTTCAGAGCTATCAGTAAATGTCTCCATTGTCCCACAACTGTCTTGGTTTGTAGATAGGTGTTTATGTGACTTTCTGTTCCATTGGGCCCTGATCTCCTTGAGGGCAAGGGCCAAGCCTTAATCATTTCTATAAAACCAAAGAGGAGGCAACACATTATAATGCAATGAGCTTTTGGTTCATATTCTGGCTCCAGCACTCCAAGAGCTCTCTGACCTTAGAACAAGTCATTTAACTTTCGGGACGTCAGTTTCCTCATCTGTAAAAGCCAAACATAGCTTTTCACGGAGTACATGTGGGGAGCCAAAGTGGAGTTGGAATTGAGAAACGAATGGAAGGCCACACCAGCATTTAGAAATGAGAGAAAATGGCCTAGAGAAGAGCAAGAACAGGCAGTGCACCACGTCAGGAACCAGAAGAACCAGGTCTCATTCAAAATGAGGCTGGATGAGTTACTGCAGCCCCAGAGGCTGAGACCAAGAGGTCTCGAACTGCTGTGCTTGAATGCACTTCAGCAGAATGAATAAGCCAACTGCTGTGCTTGAATGCACTTCCTCCTCTTTCCTGTCCCCTTGTAAACATCTCAAGAGTCATGGGGTCTGATCCAGCTTTGAGCACTGGTGAGAACTCTGGTTCAGGTTGGAACAAACTTACTAACAACTGGTTTTAGTAACAAACCAGCTGACCAGCAGGCGATCGGATGTCTGTAGCCCTAACAGAGGCAGTGGTCTCAGCAGCCTGCAAGGATGGAGAAATCTGCAAGATCTGGGAAGCCACAGTTCCCTAAGCGAGTGATGCATTTCTTCCCTGCTTGCAGGACCTGATGGAGGGTGAGCGCGGCGGGCCTGGCCATGGCCCACCACAAGGGGGAGCCCAGGCTGACCGAAGCTGAGCGGCCCGGAGCAGAAGCTCGGTCAGGGGTGACAGGGGCAATGCAGGAGAAGGAGCCACGCTGGTTCCTGGGTCGGATGGGGCTTATGCTCAAAGAAGTTGCTTTCTCTCAGGACCAAAGATTGGTGCTAGGCTTACATCTGGAGCAAATCCAAAGGAAAACTCAGTGGGCAGGTGCAGCTAAGGGAGAGGGCCCCAGAAAGCAGCTTCGCCAGGCCTATTAAAGCTAACACTGTTTTTTCTCTGCCAGCCTCATTTACAAGTGGGTCAGTCAGGCTTAAAAGAGCAGGGTGGGGCAAAAACAGGGGAATGGACAAAGGCCCCTCAAACAGTAATATTTATTTCCCACATGTAAGCCTTAAATTCAGTACACAAGGGAGAAAAGAGATTCTATTCCACTTAGAGCTTATTCTTCTTAATACTGATGAGTTGTAAAATGAGCATTAGTGGACATAAAAATTATAATCATGATAACAACAATAATAAAAAGCTTTTAAATTTGTACAGCACTTTATACTTTACAAAATGCTTTCTCGTTCATTATCTCATGTGAGCCTCATAATTGCCCCATAAGGAAGACAAGATGACTGTCATTTTCTCACTTCATGGGCAGGGAACAGGCTCAGAAAGGTAAAGTGGCTTGTCCCAGATCACACAGCTCATGGGGCCAGAACTCATTTCTCAAGGTCTAAGCCGCTTTCTGTAGCCTTCAGAGAGGGGCCTCATCATCTTTGGATCTCTGCCTTATTCTCTGCCCCACAACTGCCCTCCAAAGGACAGCATGGAAGACATCACCACAGCTTCCAGAAGAGCCCAAGTGGATGGGCTGTCGGCACCACAGCCTGGCTTCCACTCTCCCCTCTGCCGACAGGGAAGATTTTGCCCAGTAGATGTGAAATACTGCCGGGCACAATCCTCACCATGACTGCTCAAAATGTAAGCAAAGCCAGCTGCAGAAGTTCCAGAATTCCAGCCTCCCTGTGTAAGCACATGAGGCCCCCACCCCGTCAGCTTCAAAGACAGCTCAAGTTTCACTCTTCAGCATGGAAGTGTGAACAAGGGACAGATATCAAAGCTGGGAGGAGCAATGCAAAGAGAAAAAACAAGAGAGACAAAGAAAGTTTGGGAGGGAGCAGAGAGGATAGGACTGGGAGGAGAATGGGAAAGAGAGTGAACAATAGAGAGGAGGTAAAAGAGGAAGAGAGAAGGAGGAAAGGAGAGAAAATTGAGTTTGAGAGGAAAAGGAGTAGAAGGGAGAGAGGCACAGAGAGAGCTAGAGAGAGAGCCTGACTTTGAAAGCAGCAGGATGGAAAGCATTTATTTTTAAGAGAACAGCTTATTCTCCAGTTCCAAAATGTAAAATGTCCTGTTCCTCAGGAGTTAATCAAGCTTAACCCAATTCTAAGACCTGAAGGGCTTGGCTTAACGGCAACAAAGAATGTGTCAAATGAAGCTGACCTCTATCCAGTCAATATGTAAAAGCAGCAGAGGACAGGAGATTAAAGTGCCAGCCCTCGCCCGAGCAAGGCTGGTCTGTCTTACACAAAAGCAGCTTGAGTCCCCGCTTCCCCTGTTGCAATACACAAAGCTGCATCCAAACAAGGACGTGGAGCCCTGTAACCCATCTGGCAGTATGTGACTCAGGAGAAAGACAGCTGCTCAGCCATGAGACACAGGCCACCCAAGCCACATCTGGCACCCCCTCCCCTCTTCTGTCCAAACCATCATTGTGAATGTTTGGAGATGGCAGCTTCCAGGCTGAATTCTCATAGACTGAGCGATCCAGTGGGGCAGATGCCTGCGGTGGGGAGTTCTAGCAGCAGCTGAGGAGCCCGGCAGGGCCACTAAGATAAACATGCCCCCATGAGTTAGCTCTAATAATAAATACTATTACTTCCCCTTATCTAATAATTAGTATGCACAGAGGGTTTTGTAGGTCAGGAATTTGAAAGGGGCACAACAGGAGCAGATTGTCTCTGCTCCGCAATGTCTGGGAAGCCTCAACTGGGAAGACTCAAAGGCTGGAGGTTGGAGTCATCTGGAAGCATCTTCACTGGCATATCTGTGCAGTTGATGCTGGCTGTTGGCTGGGGTCTCAGCTGGGGTCATTGTCAGGCAGCCTCCTTGTGGCCTTTTCATGTGGCCTGGACTTCCTCACCCCCTGGTGGACTTAGAGAGTCAGGCTTCTTATTTGGCAACTCAGGGCTTCAAAGGCAAGTGGCCATTGATAACAAGGCTGTAGCTCCTTGCTCTTTTAGGGCCTGGCCTTGGAAGTCACTCAGCATCTTGTCTGCTGAATTCTGTTGACTACAAGTGACTCATAAGCCCACCCAGATTCAAGGAGAGGGAATTAGACTCTAAATCTTGAAGAGATGGGGGTGGGGGTGGGGTTCTAGAAGAGGATGTGGCTCTCTTTGGTAAATAAAATTGGCCACAATTCTTGAAATAAATTTTTTTCTTTTTAATCTTTAAATTATTACAGCAACTATATGAGGTAGCATTATCCCCATTTTAGGGATGATAAATCTGATCTTAGATTCAATGATTTGCTGAAGACACCAAGGCTAGCAATTACCAGAGCAGGGATTTGAACTCAAAACTGATGCCAAAGCCCTTGCTTTTATGATGACATATCAAGGCTTTCCTTTAAAAAGGGTAAAAATAGCAGCTTGCACATACCCATAAGCCAGACATCATTAAGCTTTTTTTTATCCTTTACCTCATTGAAAAATATAATTGCTACTATTTATTCTGAATACTGTGTGCAAAGTATTATGTTAAGTAATACAGTTGGAATATCTCCAGTCCTGGGAACACCACCATAAGAGGCACATATTATGCCTATTTTATAAAAGATGAAATTGAAAAAAGAGATAGTGTAACTGCTCAAGATCACAAAGAGAGGAATTGCTATCACCAGGAATCCACCCCACATTATCTGGCTGGCAGGCAGGGAATAGCAGGTAAGAACCATTGGTTCTGCACAAAGACTAGGAGAGTAGAGAGGGGGTCAAAGGCTCTCTTCAGGATGCAAACTCTGCTGTCAGGAATGGCCCAGGAGCTAGAGAAGCCTGTGCAAAATTGGACATAGCCACTTACATCTGACTTCTAAGTAATTTCAGACTTGTGATAAGGTGGTTACCTTACTTTCTCTGAGCTAGATAATATGGGGAGGTAAGGAGGTAAGTCAAAAGTATCCCCTACCCTCCAGTGTCTCCCAGTTCAGAGGGAAATATATAGAAAGTAAGATGAACATACAGACCACTAAACATATGGAAGATATGAGAAGTGCTGGCTAGAATATGAAGCAGGAAGAAGGGACCAATCTCTCTAGAGAGATCAGGGCAAGCTTCTTGGAAGAAATGGCATTTGAGTAGGATCTTGACAGATAAATAGGATTTCATGGCACAGAGCATTTTCTTCTTCCACTGTCCACCTCCACCCCTTTTGCAGAATCTTAGCCTCAATCTCTTTAGACAGGATCTAGATTGTAATCTACAAGTGATTGACTGATTGCTTTATGAGATATTTTCACTGGGGAAGTTACAACATGCCACCAGGAACCTTATTTGTATGAAGGGCATAAGCACTCCTGGGAAAATTTTGAAAGAGACCTTATAACCAATAATCAAATTCCCAAAATGCTGACATTTAGACACTGCCCACCCTTACCCCAGAAAGTAAGGTTAAGTAAGGTAGGCAAAAGGGGGGTGTGAAAAGAAATCAAACAAGCTTCAGTGGCAGAGAGATTCCAAAAGGAGCTGAGGGGTGTTGGTGGGCACTCTTAGGCACAATTTAGACAACCCTTTTTTAGGTTCTAATGAATTGGGGTAGCTGGTGGTAGATACCTGAAACTATCAAACTACAACCCAGAACCCATGAAACTTGAAGACAATTGTATAAAAATGTAGCTTATGAGGGGTGACAGTGGGGTTGGGAAAGCCATAAGGACCACACTCCCCTTTGTCTAGTTTATGGATGGATGAGTAGAGAAATAGGGGAAGGAAACAAACAAACAGACAGACAAAGGCACCCAGTGTTCTTTTTTACTTTAATTGCTCTTTTTCACTTTAATTATTATTCTTTTTATTTTTGTGTGTTTGCTAATGAAGGTGTCAGGGATTGATTTAGGTGATGAATGTGCAACTATGTAACGGTACTGTGAACAATCGAATGTATAATTTGTTTTGTATGACTGCGTGGTATCTGAATATATCTCAATAAAATGAATATTAAAAAATAATAATAATAAGGTAGGACCCTTACTATTCCAGGATGGAAAGAGCCAGGGACACATGGCTCATCTTGGGAGAGCAATTGGTGGTCTGAAAGGAAAGTGCTACTGGATTATGTCCCTCAAATATCACCTAGCCCAATTCCATAGTTTTGGCCAGCTTTTTTCAAGCCAACTTGCTGTGTAACCTCAGTTTGCACAGCTGTAAATTAGGAAAAACCTAGAATTAAATATCACATTTTTGTGACACCTCCAGGATCCCAAGCTTTGTACCAGCAGGTGTTACTAGAGAAGTCCATCAAAGACATCACATACGATTTATGGACATCGAAAAAAATAAAAAGCAAACTTGTTAAGGAGCAACATATAAGCAACCACTTACCAACATCTGGTGTTATCTACCATCTCTTAAGTGAGCTCTACTAGAACATGGGTTTATAAGAAATCCTAGGAATTCATGAAAATTTAAATATCTGAGAGATTAATATAAATTATTTTAATTTAGTTGATCAAAATTCTTTTAATTTGAAAAGAAAAACAGAAACTTTCTTGGGAAATACCCAAGAAGTTGATGAAAAAAATAAAGTGTAAGAAATAAAACATAAGTAGCAAAAAAGAAAAGGAAATCTTTTCATTGATATTTTAAAAGCACATCAAGGATCCATCTTATCTTAGAATCATTATGGGGAAAATGATATAAAACAAATTAAGAAACCATAAAATCAGCTGACTTAACAATCAGACTTGGTAGTCAGGTTATGCCAATGATCTAACGTTTATGAGACTTGGCACAGATGACTGAAAGTTGGTCTGGGGTATGAATATATCCTCAACCACATTCTGTTGATAGTAACCCCTATTTTCACAGAGCTACAGAAGAAGCCCAAGAATGGAAGGAGTGAGAGTGGAGCTGTTAGTATTTCCGGTTTCTGATCCTGTTATGATGCTAATGCTGTTCATTGTGCTAGAGGAAAGGGAGATGGCCATTGTATTATCCTCCTCATTTTTCAGACGGAAGCTGTGATGATTCCCTAAGAGTGGAGTGCAGGGAGAAACAATACCTTGGTTTCAAAGTCAGGAGATCAGGTTTATAATTTCCAGCTCTGGCATTTTCTAACCTAAGTGACCTGGGCAAGTCACATAACCTCAGGGATCTCAGTCTTTTCATATGTAAAATGAAGATGTTGGGAAGGTTAAAGGATGTGATTTGTGAAAGCTCTTTTGTACGTGGTCCTTGCTACACAAGTTCAGATCCCTGGATTCTTTCTGTGGAGTAAGCAATCGTTTAAGTCAATCCATAAATACATTTACAAATTTTTGAATGACTCCAGGAGGGGACACAAGGTTGAACTGCTCGGCAGGCAGGATGGGGAAAGTGCCTAGAAGCTGGGCGTGGGTCAGTAGATGGTCCTCCTCCAGGAGACTGTGAAATCCATTTTGCCTAAGGATTTTGGAGCAAGGGTTAGATTGTTCTCCCCCGCTTGGCTTGGGCGGTGTATTAGCTGGGAGGGGGAGGATCCCCGGTGGCTGCTGGGAGCTTCATAAAACACCAGGCCTCCCAACCTCCCCTCCCTTTATGTGCAACTGAAGAGCTGCTTCCCACACTCCCCCTGCAGGAAATCTTCAACCCCAGTCCTGGGATTCTCAACCAGTCACAAATAATAATTAAAGTCCCAGTGTTCAGGACCAATGTCTGTATAACTAAGGATTAGAGTAAATGCAGAGTTTTCTGGGTAATTAAGTCCCTGTCTCTCACTTGCTTTGCAATAATAGAGCATGAGTGGGAGAGAAAGGGGTGGAATAGCCCTCAAGAAACCAGCTTAGAAATTTCAAAATGTAACATGTCAAAATCATGATATATCATATTAAAATATCCAAATTCTTGGCTTTTGTTAAAAAAAAAAATGAGAAGATTTGGCACCTCTGAATCTGTACCCTCCCCCCCTCCCCCCAGGGCAAAATTAGCTGAATCTGACTGGCAGTCACCCGATTTGAATGGGACACAAGGTCTCCAGTTCACCACAGCAGTACCTGCCTGAGGCATCTTCTAAATTACCTGCCTAGCCCTTGTGTACAGGTAAATTCGAAATCCCTGGGACTGAGGTTACAAACTCTGAAAACAATGAATCTATGTTTCAATCCTGTCTCTATTGTGTGTTGGCTTTGGGACTTTGAAGAAATTTCTTAACTTCTTCAGTTTCCTCATCTTTAAAACAGATAAAAATTAGTTCCTACCCAGTGGGTTATCATGAGGGTTAAGTAAGATAGTGCATTTAGTATGATGTGTAGCACATAGTAGTAGTCACTCAATAATGTTAACTATCACTGTTATTATTTCAACCAACACTACTTCTATTACTCCTATCTTCATTTTCCATGCGTGTCATTGAAAAAGGCTGAGCACTGCTGGACCACTGATTGTCCACTGTCAACCTGGGCACCACGCGTGGTGCCTCATCTCCACGAGTGCGAGAGCGCTTGGCAGGAAAATGAGAGAGGGAGCTCCTGTGTGCAGGGCAGAGGTGGACCTTCCCACATGAAGGCTGGGGTATCCAGTGGCATAGCCAGCATTTTTTAAATTCTATTTTATTGAGA
>PVKY010008269.1:0-14199 GCA_004027775.1 Bradypus variegatus
CACTCCGGTGGGCACTCTTGCGCACGATTTAGACACCCTTTTTAGGTCCTAATGGATTGGAATAGCTAGCAGTAAATACCTGAAACTATCAAACTGCTCCCCAGAACCCTTGAATCTTGTAGACTGTTGTATAAAAATGTATATGAGGGTTGACAATGTGATTGGGAAAGCCATATGGACCACACTCCCCTTTGTCCAGTTTATGGATGCAGGAGTAGAAAAATGGGGGGAAAAAGAAAAGAAAAAAAAAAAGGAAGCCCAGTGTTCTCTTTTACTTTGGTTGTTCTTGTTCACTTTGGTTTTTATTCTTATTGTTTTTGTGTGTGTGGTAATGCAAATTTCAAAAATTAATTTTGGTGATGAATGAACAACTATATAATGGTACTGTAAACAATTGAACATATGCTTTGTTTTGTATGACTGCATGGTATGTGAATATATCTCAATAAAAATGAATTAAATAAATAAATAGGTACTGTGAAGAGATGTTTGCTCTTTGGTATTCTAATAAATGCCAGTTGAAGCAACATTGAGATATTATTTTCATATTTGCAAAGATTAAAGAGATTGGCACAACCCATCATCGATGCGTTTCTGGAGAAAGGGCCTAGAAAGGCTGCGTACGTGTGTGCCTTCCCTTTAACCTGAGTCCCAGAGTCAGAACGTTACCCCTTGCAGACAGCTGGGCAAGGTGTGTTTAGGTAGGAGGGCGTTCATCACAGCCTGGGTTATGTTATCAAGTAACTAGAAACAATCCTTAGGGGCCTAAATAAACAAATAAGTTGTGCTTCCTCTATGACGGCTGCTCACACTTGCACCGGCATCTGTCATTTGGAGTGTTTGTGACAACACAGATTGCCACCCCCCGGAGTGGGGCCTGAGAATCCACATTTCCAGCAATGCCCAAGGGATGCTCATGCTGCTGGTCCAGGGACCCCACTTTGAGAACCACTGTTCTACTGAAACATGAAGTAGAGCCACTGCTAGGAAAGAATTTTACTTTAGTGGTTACATTTTTCCTGTATTTGCATTTTTTGGCCACGTGTATTATCAGTTTTGTAACTAAAAAGTCATAGAGGCTTTTGCATTTTGGAAAAGAAATATTTTAATGCACTGTATAAATGGAGCAGAGGAAATAAATTTGGTTGAGACCTGTGTATCAAATAAAAAATAAATAAATAAACAGGATACAGAAACTTCTGCTCTGACAGTGACTGCTGGTGTAGGAGACACAGCTGGTGACAACAAAAGCCTGCCTCCCCTCCCAACACCACCACTGTCTGCTCAGCGCCGTCAGGAGCACATGAACCTTGGCTTTTTAGCTGGGTGGGATGCCCGAGTGTCTTGGATGGGACCAGGAGCTGGCTGGCGAGTGGGTGGGGCACAGGGGGCTCCATGGCACATGCCCCCTCTCAGGCCCCTTGGGCTGGGTGTGAGCTCCTGTGGTTGAGGAGGGAGGGCCAGAAGCTAAGGAACAATATTATCTTGAGCAATCTGGTAAATCTCTGGGTCTTTGAATAACAGCCAGGGGTGACCTAGCCATGGAGAAGGATGTCTTGGGAGCCAGACGGGGCACGAGCTTGTGCGGGTGACAAAGCGTGGCAGAGAGCTGGGCATGTGCCTGGCAGTCTCTCTGTAAGGAAGCCTGTTGCCCTTGGCAACAGGGGGCGGGGGCAGGAGAGCAGGCTAATTCCCAGCAGTCAGGCAGATGGGGCCGGGGCCTCCATAATTTGGCTATAAAAAAGGAAGTGCACATTAGTTTGTGGTCATACGCTAATGACCCGTGAGCTAGGTCAAAGGTTGTATAAAAACCGAGCTCTTTCCTTTCCAGGGTCCAAGAAATATTTGTAAAAATTGATTACATATCAGGCCACAGAGAAAACTCAGTAAATACCCTCAAATAAGCAGAAAGTGCTAAAAATTGCAATGCAAAAAAAATAACAAATTAATAACTGAAATTTACTTTTTAGAACCCACTGTATGTAAATCATACATCAGTTTTGTCAATTGAACCACTTGAAGTTTAAAAATAAAAAACACTCCCTTAAATAAAATGTTGGGTCATAGAGGAAATCGAAACCGCAATTACAGAGACAGGGAGGGTGAAAAAACTGCCGGGCAAAACTTACAGGACAGAGCCAAAGCCTGTTTTCATCGCTAAGAGAGAAGGAATGAATATAAACCAGACAATGGGTAGTTAAAGGAGGAAATTAGCAAAAGAACAAAATAAAGTAACCTGAGGCATGGATTTTAAACACATACACACATACACAAACACAGAAGGAAAAAGGCAGATGTTAATGAATTAGAAAAGAGAAATAAAATAGCTAGTCTTGATAAATAACTCTAAGGCTTGTTCTATGAGGAGCCCCACAACCCTCCAGGGTTCAGTGGGGGATTGGGGGACTGGGGGTCCCCTCCCAGCTGTTGGCAGCAGCTGGGTCTCTGAGAGCCTCCTCTCCTCATCCTTCGGCTGGTGGGAGCTGAGGTTGTTTTAGGTGGAGAGGAAACCAGGACACCTTAGCCAGGCCCCATGGAAAAGGCACCAAGGTGTGAAGAAGCCTCCAGAACCAATCTGGCCCCATTCTAAGTCGGCCCTCCCTCCTCCTAAGGTAAGTGCTTAATAATTTTTGGATGACCTGGGCTGGGTCATTTAGTTCTTTGTGGGTCAAAGCCACCCTCTCCTCCATGTTCCCTCCTGCTTTGGGCCCACAGTTACCCCACACATACCCCAGCAGCCCTAAGTGGGCCTGGGCAGAAAAAGGGTTAAATTAGGGAAGACTCCCTCCGGGACCCAGGGGTGTCTTTCAAACAGCTGTCCCTGCCCAGTGCAGCCTGGATTGCAGATTCATGAGCAAAACAAATGTTGACATTGTTTAATAAATGTTAAATAAATGTTTAGTAAATGTTGACATTATGTTTTGGGGTGGTTTGCTACACAGCCATGGCGACTGAGAAAGTATGTCAAGGAAGAAATTACAGAAGAGCGAGTGCGAGGTCGGAAGCCCAGGAAGTAGCCTCAAGGAAGTTCCTCAAGACCCTGATGTCCTGATGAGACACTGCCAGGGTTCACACACTGCTGATGAAATGCTAGGGCTATTGGTGGCATCTTTCAGATTAAAAATGTCTCTGGCATTCTGCATGAGCATATAGGCTTCCATGTCCTAGTCACACAAATTAAATCACATTTAGTGACATATTTCATGGATTCATTGTATGTTTGTATATATGTATATATGCATGTATGTAAAGATACTGAGAGAGAGAAAAAGAGGGAAGGGAAGGGAGAGGAGGGGAAGGAAAGGGAAAAATTTTGTGTGCACATGTGCAAAAAAAAAAAATCACAAACTATGGGGAAACTAACCTTTAGCAAACATCCAACACCTACCAGATCCTTTCCAAGGCCCATTTTTACCATATCAGCATTCACTGTTTAAGGGAGCTGAGGGGTTAACAACCTTGCCAGGATAAGCTAGCACATGTACCTGTCAGGACGCTTTGGGTGACAAATACTTCCTCCCCTTCATCTCCCATGCTCTTCCCAATGATGCCTTGCTTCCTGTCCCCGAGCCTGAATGCCACCCCCTAGCTGCCCACCAGCTCCATGGCCTCCCTTCTCCCAGCCTCCCTGGACCACCAATGCAGAATCATGGTTGTTTCTGGAACTGTACAGCTCTGCTACAACCCTTTTTCCTTTACACAATCTGGAGCTCAATTTTGAAGCAGGGTAACTGTTCTAGTTTGCTAATGCTACCATCATGCAAAATACCAGAAGTGGATTGGTATTTATAAAGGGGATTTATTTGGCTACAAATTTACACTTCTATGGCTATAAAAGTGTCCAAACTAAGGCATCAACAAGAGGATACCTTCACTGAAGAAGAGTCGATGGTATCTGGAACTCCTCTGTCAGCTGGGAAGGCACGTGGCTGGCATCTGCTTGTCTTTTGCATCCAGATTATGCTTCAAAATGGCTTTCTCCAAAATGTTTCTGGGCTTGTCTTGCTTAGCTTCTCTGGAGCAAACTCTGGGCTAGCATCTCCAAATATCCCCAATCATCTCCAAGTGTCAGCATCAGTGTCAGCTCTTAGCTTCTCCCAAGATGTCCCTCTCAGCTGCTCTGAGCTCCTCCTGTCTGTGTGCTCTTTCATAGGACTCCAGTGATTTAATTGAGACCCACCCTGAATGGGCAGGGTCCACATCTTCATGGATATAATTTAATCAAATGTTTCCACCCTGAACAACAGACTAATAAATCTGCCCCCACAAGACAGCATTAAAGAACATGGCTTTTTCTGGGGGACACAATATATCCAAACTGGCACATTATCACACTAATGCAAGGTGTTAATAATAGAGGGGTTTATGGGGTCTCTGTGTTTTACACATGATTTTTCTGTAAACCTACAGCATCCCTAAACAGAAAAAAATTAAAGTAGGGGTCAATTCATAGAAATCTCCACTTGGTGGAAGGAGAATGTGTGGATTGCAGCCTGTGGGGGCAAGCTGGGGTCCCCGCTTGGCCTCTTATCTGCAGGGTGACCTCAGACAAATCACCAAACCACTGCAGTCTCTGCTTCCTCATCTGTGAATAAAGATAAGTGCACTTCAGGTTTATAAATTCTAATGGATGTATGTTGTATTTTAATTAAAATTTTTTTTATTTTAAAAAGATTAAAATATATACCTGAGGTTGCTGTCAGGAAAGAGACAATGTATGTAAGGTCATTGGCAAAAAGCTTGGCACCTAGTAGATGCTCAGTAATTAAACAGTTGCTGCCATCACCCTCACCATCATCATCATCTTCTTCATCACCACCCTCATCACCACCAGCCCCTCCTCTGGTATCCTGAGCACAGTAAGTGATCAGCAAGTGGTATTTTGTGTGAATTGGCTGCCCTGTGGCTGTAGCCATTTAACAGCTAACAAGGGCTTTCTGTGGCCAACAACTCGTCCCCACGCCGATGCCCTCGCTCTTCTCTGGGATCCCGCACCTCTCTTTTTACTAGAGGTCCCCCTTGGTCACTGGGCTCCGGCCAGCCTCCAGTGCCACGTGCAGAACCGGGGCTGCCTGCTGGGGAGGTCGGTGCTGGCTGCGTTCTGGCTGCGGGGCGGCGGCAGCTCGCGGCGGGCTCAGGGGGTTCCCGGGAGCTCTGGGGGTCCCCACACAGGCTGTTCCTCGTAGCTCTGCTAAAGCCGCGTTGGTGCACAGGCCGAGGTGGGGAAGCGACGCACGCACAGGCGCACGCCCCGCCTGCCCTCCAGGTGCCCTCAGTCCGGTTGGTAGGGAGGCAGGTAAGCCCAGAAGGGATTATAAGATGGAGCTGCAAGTGCAGACTTGTGAGAGCTGGGGGTCATAGGGTCAGGACACTGGGAGGGTCCTTAGAGGGACAGGAATTAGTTAAATTACGCCTTAAAGGGTTGACATGAATTGCAGTTGTGCAAATGGGGACCAGTGCTGCAGGGAACATCCCAGCAGAGGACCAGGGGAAGGGGCTCCTGGGATGAAGGAACTTTGTCCCCACGTGGGGAGAGCTGGCCTGGGGATGAAGCCAGTCCAGGGGAAAATAGAATAGAATAATGGAGAGAATGATTGGTAGCAAATAAGGTTAATGGATGCGGTGATAAGTTTAATCCACATCAGCCATTAAGACCTTAGCTCAAATTTGCCTCTCCCTCAGCCAGCTCAGGAATACATGACAGAGAAAAAGAAAAGCAGGTGCAGCTCCCAAGAGACTGAAAGAGTTGAGGCCATCCCAGGGTTGGACAGAGCTTCACCCTGGCCAAAGTGTATTTGTCAGGGAAAGCCACGTTATGCTGCAGCAACAAACATCCCCAAATCTTAAGAGCTGAGCACAATGAAGGTTTAATTTTCCCTCACACACACTGCACTGCAGATCTAGTCAGTTCTTTGGGGAAGCAGCTGTCCACATGGCCACGACTATCCAAGCTGTGTGCATCCTGCCGTTCCGTCCCCACCTGGGACCTTCTATGCTGTCACCCTGGTAGGGAAGTGAGAGGGCTGGAAAATCAATGCTGGCAAGGAAATGCCCTGGTACATGGCCCCGTGTGGGAGAGAAGCGTCACTCTCCCATGTGCCTGGAAGGAGAGAACTAGATGGGGGTAAGCCCCAGAAATCCCCATCGCCCAGGGGCCCCCAGGACCAGTGCTGCCTGCACCCTGCTTCGGCAAGAGGCTGGCTCAATGGCCCAACATCAAGCCCATGTCATCTGCCAACTGCATAACCACACAGACTTCCAATCGGCTTGTCAGAAGTCATAATAACATGTGTCTCTCAGGGTGGTATGGAGAAGAGATTTCATGTGAAGTCACTAAGATCAGATGAATCCACCTTCAGAGGAGGAGCCCCTGTTGGAGGCAAGCAGGGCGTTTAGTATTGGAAGGGATGGCCGAGGTTTCATCTGTCTGCTGCCCTCATTTCCTTATTGGTATATGGAGGGGGATCATGTCCCAGTTCCTGACCAGAGCTCTGTCCCCACGGTCGCAGGGAGCCATTGAGGGCTGGGCACACGACCCATGGTGGGCCAACACGGCCATAGGAACTCTCTGCTCTGAAAGCTCTAGTTTCTGTAAACTTGAAACTTTGTCCCCATGTGGGGAGAGCTGCCCTATGGATGAAGCCAGTCCAGGGGGAAACAGAAGAGAATAATGGAGAGAGGGAGAGAGAGAGAGAGAGGGAGAAAGAGACAGGCTGCAAATGATGTTCCTGGATCCAGCTGTGCCTGAAATTAGTAACCCAGCCACACATACCAATAAATTTCCCTTTCCATTCAACCGGGGCTCAGGACATGGCAGAAATGAGGAAACCCCATGACTCCTGGAGAGCTCCATCCTCTCTGATGTGAGGAGGCTTGGATAAGCCTGAGTGAGCTTCTTCCACTCCTCCACAAGAGAGCACCAAAACCCCTGCAGGGCTGGGGAGCTGACAGGGGAAGCTAGGGAAGAGGGGGACTTCCTAGAAGGCCACAGGGGGTCACGGCCCACCCACATGAGAATCCTGTGCTCAGGGTTCCCTGGAGGCACCAGCAACTTCTCTCTCCAAGGCCTCTTCTGGGCCTGCACATCCTGGCTCCTCTGACATGTCCTGCCCACATCTGTTCTCTGCACCCAGGACGCACTGCCTGGTGGTCTGCCCCGGGGCCAGCAGCCTGCACCCCAGGCCCACACAGACTTCTGGTGCAAAGATCCCCACCACGGAGCCCAAGATCTGGGAGGGAGCACTTGTCAAACGACATCAGGATGCCAGTGCAGTAGTCTCCTGGGGATCCCAGGGTGGGTTCTCTTTCCCAGGAAGCATCCCTGCCCGCCCTCACCCACACCCCTATGAAGATTCTGTGTCTCTGAAGCAGGCTTTGGGCCAGCAGCCCCAGCACTCACCAAGGCACCCAAGCAAATCCCAGCATGGAGCATGGAGCTGCCCCACTGGCTTTCCAAGTCCCAGCCACCAGCAAGGCCCCACTGGCCAACCAGCTCTCCAGGCACCTGGTCTTAGCCTCCAGGAGATCAGAGAAGCAGAGAGACCCCCTCCTATGCCAGGCAGCTGCTGTGGTGATGGCAGTGTGAAGCCCCACTGCTGCCCTGGGTGATAAAACCCTGGAGCATATCTCTAACCTGTTCCAGTGACTCTTTTCCATGGAAAGATTCTATGCATCCCCGCCTCATACCCGTGCCACACCCCTTGTAGGTTTCCAGGGGAAATCTGTCCACCACAGATGGCCCTGGGCACCAGGCAGAGACAGTGCTGGTGGCTCACGTGTCTGGACGGCAGGACTGCTGACCTGGTTGGACAGCCTGCACCTGTACCTCCAGCCCCCCAACAGTGGTGAGCGCCGGGGCTCCAGCTTCTACTCCCCCCACCACCCACCCACACACACCTCCCTGCCCCCCTACTCTTGCCTACCTGACCAGGACAGCCCCCACGGCAGCTCTCGCACCACCGAGGGAGGGGGCAGCAGGCTCACAGCAGCCTGGAGCACCTGAGCTGAGGAGGGTCCCTGGCCCATGTTCAGTTCCACACCCACCCAGCAAAGCCACTATGTAAGAAGCCTCATCGGGCTCTTTCCCACGTGGTGGACCAAAGGGAGCCGGGCCCTGCAGTCGCCGCGAGCCACATCTCTCTCCCGGAACCTCCGGGTCCCGGAGCTTGCCAGGGCGAGCGCGCGGGGCACAGGCAGCCACCCGCGGCCTTTCGTCCCTTGCGTGCCACGCGGCGCACGGATGCGGGCCAGGGGCCAGGGTGGAATGGGAGAGAGGCCCCTCCCACCTCCGTGGCTGCCTGGACTGCGCAGTACCCGGCTCGTCAGAGATGCCGCTGAACGTGCCTCACCATCAACATTTCCAAGGAGCAGAGGCTCAAACACACGCAGCGATAGCTCGGCGCAGCAGCCCGAGCAGGGGGCCACAGGCGGCCGCATGGACGGAATTGTGTCCTTGGAGGCAGGGCCCTGAGGTCCTGCTACTGGGAACCCCAGAAACACTTCACTTCCCAAGAAACCCCGGAGCCCCCCACCCCCCATCCCCCCTTCCCCACAGGCTCCCCACATGGATGGCTGAGCATCCACAGGGCCACTTCCACTGTGTGTGCCTGAGCTGGGTGACGCAGGGAGGGAATAGGTGGGCTGTTGGGAGTCCACAGACCTCACTCCTGCTGTGTCAGGGTTTGTCAAACTTCGGATTATGACCCATTGATGGTGCAGAAATAAGCACACTGGGTCACAAGGAGTAGAAAATGTGTCTCTTAGGGGTCTGGTGGTTTGATGGGCTGAGCCCTCTACCATGCGACTTGTCCTTGGGAAGACTGTTGCTGCAAAGGAGAGCCTAAGCCTGCCTATAATTGTGTCTTAGAGCCTCCTCCCGAATGTCTCTTTGATGCTCAGATGTGGCCTCTCTCTCTAGCTAAGCCAACTTGGCAGGTGAAATCACTGGCTTTCCCCACTCCCCCACCCCAACGTGGGATCTGACACCCAGGGGAGTAAGTCTTCCTGACAACGTGGAATATGATTCCCAGGGAGAATCTAGACTTGGCATCGTGGGATGGAGAACATCTTGACCAAAAGAGGGAAGTGAAAGGAAATGAAATAAGCTTCAGTGGCAGAGAGCTGAGAGGTCACTCTGGTGGGCATTCTTATGCACAATATAGGCAACCCTTTTTATGTTCTAATGAACTGGAATAGCTAGCAGTAAATACCTGAACCTATCAAACTGCAGCCCAGAACGCTTGAATCTTGAAGACAATTGTATAAATATGTAGCTTATGAGGGGTGACAAGGTGATTGGGAAAGCCATGGGGACCACACTCCCCTTTGTCCAGTGTATGGATGAACAGTAGAAAAATGGGGGCAAAAAAAAAGAAAGAAAAAAGGTGCCCAGTGTTCTCTTTTACTTTAATTGTTCTTTTCCACTTTAATTTTTATTCTTATTATTTTTGTTTTTGGTAATGAAAATGTTCAGAAATTAATTTTAGTGATGAACGCACAACTGTATAATGGTACTGTGAACAACTGAATGTACACTTTGTATGACTGCATGGTATGTGAATATATCTCAATAAAACTGAATTTAAAAAAAAGAAAGAAAATGTGTGTCTCGCACATGAGGTAAGCCTTGTTTCCTGGAAATTTTATCAGATATATCTACCGACACATGTACACATATTGGTGTGTAAAGGCACATACACATATATACATAAATGCATGTGAACACAGACATGCAGATACTACAAATACATATGCATTGCACACATGAATGTGTATTATGGGGTTGCCACATAAAATAAAAATGTATGGCCTACCGTAGTGGGCCACAACCCAAGAACTTTGGGAAACACTCCCTTATTCTTTTTATCTAAAGAGAAGGAGAAACTGAGAAGCCCCAGGCCCCTGTCTTCTCAGGAAACAGGCCGACAGCCATTTCTAGCCAGGGTGGCGCTGTGTCCCCTGCCTGCCCCAGCACTGGAGGGTGTGTTGACCCTGTTTGCAGCCGTCCAGGAAAAGAGCCAGGACTCGGGATGCAGGAAAGCTTGACCCGATGACCTTGGCCAGTCCCTTATGTCTCCCTCTGTTTCTTCCCATCCCTTACCTGTAAAATAAGGAGTTGAGCTGTCTCCTGAGGTAGTGTGATATTATGCTTAGTACATACGAAGGTTGCAGACCCTCAGCTGGCACTAAGGAGAGCACAGTCAATGCCAATTCCTTTCTCCTTCTCGTCGGAGCTTACAGAGGAAGCCCCGAGACCCCTTCTGCAGCCTGAGACCCCTGGGAACCAGCCCCACCCTGACAGCCTCCAACAGGAACAGAACAGTGACCAAGCCTTGAAAGAAACAAAAACATACACACTGAACCCGTCCCGCCCCTTAGCGTGTGTTAAGATACACTCAGGAAGGAAGTGGCCTGGGTGATTCAAACAGGCAGGACTGTGATGTCTCAAAGAAAGGAATATTTTCCAATGAGGCCACCCCCACTGTGGTTTTGAGCAAGATTTCAGACGTCACTTTGGCCAGTGCCCCAGAGCCGATGGTCCTGACCCCTCCGTCCCCTCCACCACCACTAGAAAGGTCCTCACGGTAGTTTCTGCCTATCTAGACACTATGGTGATGGCTGCTCCGGACCGGGCTCACCCTTTGGTGGCATTTGGGTTGGAACCGGGCAGCCTGGTGGGTGCCAGGGTCCAAAGCAGAGACAGGGTGGGCGGCTGCCCATCGGCAGGGCTGATGGGAAGGAGCTGGTCTCGGCAAAGCCCATTTCCCGGTTTCTTCCCAGAGTCTGACTCACCGGCAAGCCTGTGGATTTTTATTTCTGGTCACAGCCAGCTTCAGGCCTCAGCATGTCCAGCCATGCAGATGGGCCTAGGGGTAGCTCCGAGAGTGTCACTCCCTAACTCGAGTCCCTTCCATGCCACTGTGACCCCAGGATGGCTCACCTGTCCTCCCCCTGGCAGCGGCCTCTCTTAGCCCACCACAGGCCAAAGCCCAGCCCTCGCCTGCTTTCCAACCCCTGGACAGCCCCGGGTCCCGGGTCCACCCAGAGGCAAGTGCCCTCAGTCCTCCCTGGCTCAGTGCCATCTCTGCCCCTTCTCTGGATCCTCCGCTCATATCGTCCCCAACCTCAGGGCCACCTCCTGCTTGAGCCTTCCTGGCATCTCTAGCTGGAACATCTCTCTCCCTTGCCGTAGTGGATCTTGCATTTCTGCAGCTCTCCGTCCAGCTATGTGGACTCGAGTGAGGTATCGGTCCTCCCTGAGCCTCAGATCCTGGTCTGGAAAAAGAGGGGTGAAGAGCTCTGTGATTCTGGCGGACAGTGCCTGCCCCATCAGTGGAGGCCGTGTTTATGATGGTCCTAATGGAGATGATGATAGCAGATAGGCCTTTTATCCTGGGCTCAGTGGTCAGCTCTGGGGTAGGGCTTATCGGTTCTCCCGCCTTCTTCTCTTAGTGCCAACAGAATCTTTCCTAGACAGGGCAGGTGCTCAAGAAAGAAATGTGAGGGACCTGTCTCCTGGCAGCCTGGGGCCAAGAGAACTCTGCGCTGTGGAGGGCAGCTAAGAGTGGTCTCGGCTGCCTCGAGCAAGCTGGGGATGGGCGTCCACTGCCAGATGGCGGCCAAACCTCCCAGGGAGAGTGGGGTGTGGGGTGAGGCAGTGGTCAGCCAGCCCTCCTTTGGCCATGCAGCAGCAGGGCCCCTCCTGGAAGGCTGCGTCCAAGCCAAGGGCTCCAGATGGCCCTGCAGAAGCTGAGATCTTGGTATAAGATTGTCCCTGAGATGACATTCCCCCAGGGGCTCTAAGGGCTCTGGAGACTGAGCTCCCAGAATGGACTGGGATCCCGACTGGGCAGCCTTCCATTAAAGGAAGCCAAACTCCACTCACCCACAGAGGGGCCAGGGCCAGGCCCGGGGGACTGTCCTGCTGAAGCTGTCTGGGCCACATCTGCATGCGGGGGACAGGGAACTGCCGGGAGATCAAGTTGGTGCTTCTCCCATCCTCTTCCAGAGGCCAGCAAGGGAAGGAGAGGAGAAAGGCCTCAGTCCCTGCACCGTGCTCAGGACTGCAGCTCTCAGACCTGCTGTGCATCTCACTGCGGCATGGAGTCACCAGGAAGCCTCGTGCACTGGGGAGAAAGGCCAGATGCGCCCTGGCCTGTCCTCCAGCTTCTCTGTGGACAGCCCCAGAGTGTCCTGAGAGACAGAGAGTCACAGTGGGAGGGGAGATTCCTGCAGGATCTACGGTCCTGAGCAAACCAGCAGTGGATGAATTTGGAAGGATTAGCCCAGGAGTCAGGCCACAGAAAAGGGGCCCCTTTGAAAACCAGAGAAACGAAGGTTAGCTGCGGCAGCGGTGAAGCCAGGGGCTGCGCTTTCTGGGGCAATCTTAAACACAGGCCAGGAGAGTACCACTTGGGGTGCGGGCAGCTGCCTGAAGGTCTGGGCAGCCTCCACACCCTCCATCCACCCTGTTTACCGTCTCCCCTCCCCTCAGACCTCTCTGCTCCCCCCATCCCAGGAAAACTGAAGCAACAGCAGAGAAATCCCCAGACCTCTGCTGACCTGCCCAGTGCCTGGCCCCTCAGGCTCCTTCTCTTTCCCAAGAGCCACAGGCCCACTCCAAGGTCAGCGCTTGGGGTCTTCACCCCTTTTCGTGTGGCCCTTCCCTCATCAGATTATCCCGGGCATTCATTAAGGGCATCCATTTTAGGAGCTAACACAGAGCCAGGCAGATGCCACAATTAAACTAACAACAAAGTCATTTATTTTATGTTCCACTATCCTGACCTGTGAGATTCCAATTTTTAAAAAAGAGAGAAGGTGGAAGGGGATGTTTGGGCATATTTCAGAAATAAGAGCTTTTAGTTCCTGGGGTGAGGAGGTTGAACGTCATATCATAGGCAACAGGGAGAAATCGTAGCATTCTGAGCAAGGAAATGGTGAGGGAGCCCCGAGCTTCCAGTAAGGCCAATCCCCAACGTGTACCCCAGATTCTAGCCCCCCTTCACTCAAGGACAGCTCTCCCCGGCTCTCCCTCCTGTCTTCCACATCCTTAATTGGTTCGTTTCTACTGTATCACTCCCACGAGTGCACCAGGTTGTCATTTGTCCCGCTTTAAAACAACCTTCTCTGACTTCCACTTCCACGCTAGCTGGAGTAAAAGGAGAGTGCTACCTTCCCACCTGATGCAGCTAACACACCAGACAAGAATATTTGCACACCCGTGCTCATAGCAGCATTATTCACAATTGCCAAGGGGTGGAAGGAACCCAAGTGTCCACCAATGGATGGATGGATGGATGGATAAACAAAAGTGGTCTGTACATACAATGGAATATTATTCAGCTGTACAAAGGAATAAAGCTCTGATTCATGCAACAACATGGATGAGCATTGAAGACATCATGTTGAGTGATGTAAGCCAGACACAAAAGGACAAATATTATATGATCTCCCCAATATGAAATATTAGACTAAGCAAATTTTTGGAATATAGTTTGCCAAAGATGAGAGTGGAGAGGGGAGAGTGAATGTTACTTAGTACAGAGTTTCTGTTTGGGGTGATGGAAAAGTTTTGGCAGTGAATGGTGAAGATGTGCGATATTTTGAATATAATTAACACCCCTGAGTTGTGTACTTGAAAGTGGTTAAAATGGGAAATGTTACATTGTATGTATGTTTACCACAATAAAAATTGTTTTAAAATCCATAGAACTACACAACATAAAGAGCACCCCTAATGTAAACTATGGACTTTAGTTAATAATATAATTATAATAATATTAGTTCACCAATTGTAACAGAGGTACCACACTAAAGCAAAATGTCAAAAATAGGGAAAATTGAGTGTGTAGGGGATGGTGGAGGGTGAGATATGAAAACTCTGTACTTTCTCCATGATTTTTCTGTAAACCTACAACTGCTCTAAAAAATAAAAATTAGAAAAAAAAAGAAAAAGCAATAGTTTTTAAGATGCTGGGTTTCAGAGAAGGAAGGACAGTGGTCCCTGGGGGATGGGAAACAAGCGAAGAGCTTAATGACTGCACAGCCCAGTACCCTGAGGGAGGTTACAGGCCACAGAGCAGGGAAACCTTGGCAGAAAAGAGTGGACTTCCTGATTTGAGCTGAGAGAACTAGGCAGCTAGCATTTTCAGGACAGAGAACCAGAAAGTAAAGCACTGCCCAGAGAGAGCCCTGGAG